>JABUQX010090779.1:40000-41603 GCA_015478945.1 Trachelipus rathkii | reverse complement strand
AGTATTCTTACTGATACCCATCATTATTATGATGTTCTTTTTTATTTTTTTTTAATCTATTCTAATTTGCCCATGTAATACTGCATACAATGTTACAATATAACTCAATCATTTATATAATATATAATATTTATTACTTATAAATTATAGATAATAATTTTGATTTTATCATATATAATATAATATAATATATATATAATATATATATTTAAAATATACTTATAATTATATATATTATATTATATAATATATAATTATATATAATATATTTATAATATATATTAATATATATATATATATGATATCGTTATTTTATATACTATTCTTATATTTATATAATATATATATATATATATAATATTATTTATACATATATTATATATTATATAATTTATATATATCATATATATTAATATATATATCATATATATATATATTTATATTAATATAAAAATATAATTATAATATATTATTTTATATTATTATTATTATATATTATTATTATTATATTTATTTTTATTACTATCTATTTATTATTATATATTATTTATTATTATTTTATTATTATATTATTATAATTATTTTTATATTATTATTAATTATTATTTTTATTATTATATCATATTATTTTATTTATAATATATTATTATTATTATTATTAATATTATATTAGTATTATTATTGTTTTTTTTATCTCACTACGTAATAAGGAATCAAAATAATATTAAAGAAGAAGGTAAAGGCCATGCCCTCTCTTTTATTTTCAGCTTTCCAGACAGTAATATTGCTCTTCTCTTTACTAAGAAGAGGTTTTCTTTATTAAATTTTTATAGTCGTTCTCAAGATTAAAATAGATTTAAACTGGAAAGAAAGAGAAAGAAGAATACACTGATAAAATAGAACGAAAGAACGTTGTATTTGGAATTAATTTCCAAGTCAATGGATGAGTCATTATGTGACTGAAGGATATTAATACAATTAATACAATTTTGATTTTTGAAATTTAAGAAAAAAAAAAGATTTATTTATTGTAGCTTCTTTCTCAATTAGGAGAATTAGTCCTACACATTATATATATATATATATATAATAAATATATATATATATAATATATATATATTATATAAATATATTATATATATAATATATAATATACTATAATATATATATATATGTTATTAATCTATATATTATAGTATTAATATATATATATAATTATTATATATAATATATTATTATATAATATATTACTATATATTATATATAATATCTATAATACAACAAATTTGTTACAAAGATAGTATTCCTTACTAATATATATAATTTATATATATATTATATATATATTTATATACACTATCATATCATATATATATATATATATAATATTATATATTATATATATATTTATATATATATATAATATTATATTTTATTATATAATATATTAATTATATATATTATATATTATTAATACTATATATATATATTATATATATATATATATATATATATATTATATAATATATAAATATATATAATATATATAATATATATATTTATTATATATATATATATTAATATATATATATATATATCATAA
>JABUQX010090779.1:12500-25000 GCA_015478945.1 Trachelipus rathkii | reverse complement strand
AGAAAATTTTGCTAGCAAAGTGAAGTCCCACATTGTAAGATGGTCTTATGTATCTCTTTTTCAGGAGTGATATATTTAGCAAGTCTTTTTAAACTGCAATATCTTTAGGTTTTGAATAATGGTTGTGTATGGCTGTAAAAGTCCCTTGTATTGCTAATGAGGCGAATAAATCTCTTCTGGGTTATAACAGGGTGGATTACTGAGTTACTTGTGGTACTGTAGATAGGAAGACAGTAAAAAGTGCGAGGGTGTATTAGTGAACAGTGGTATAATTTCCTAAGACTCAAAGAGGTAATAAAATTTAATTTTATTAGGAAGTGCCACTAAGGGCATGTATCTCGGGACAGCGTTTGCTAACTAGGTTGTTACACATGTTCTTTAATTGTTAGTTTATCATCGATTGTTAATCCAAGTATTTTGCAGCCCTATTCAGCTCTACATTGTTAATTTTAATATTTAAAATCGTTAATTGGTTTGTTGCTAAAGATTATGTAAGATGTTTTTATTTAAATTTAAAGATAGCCTATTAGCATCTATCCATTTCATTATTCTTGTTAATGTGCTGTTGCTTTACAAGATAGAGACTCGGCATCTCTGTCATTTATTAAAATATAGAGGTATCGTCAGCAAAAGAGACTGAAAAAGTGTTACGGAGAGTTTAAATGACTCATTAATAAGAGGGGCTAAAATGGTCTGGGCAATTGAGCCCTTGGGTACTGGTTGTTGCGGAAGCAAAATGGGTTAAATTTGTTTCATTCAGTTTTAATGCAATAACAGATCCTCTCCCTAAGTAGCTTTTAAAACTACATTGTAAGTTTGTCCTCTCCGTAAGTCCATTTTAGTCTGGTTTTAGATTTAGTAGTATATGTTTATCAATCATGCTCCCAAAAGCTCAAAGGAAATCTAATGGCCAATATGGTGGCGAGCCCTTTTTATTTTCTATATATTTTTTTTTCAGTTTTTCTGTTAAGCAAATGAGGGCATCAGCAGTTGAACGGCCTTTTCTAAATCAATCACTGAGAATGTTGTTTGATATAAAATATTCAGTTAACTGATTGAAAATTATTTTCTCAAATATTTTACTAATCGTGTTTGTGATAGCTATTGGTCTGTAATTTTTTGCTAGGGAAATGTCTCCTTTTTTAGGTATAGGGATCTGTACTTTTGGCTGTCTGAATATATATATTTTAAAAATTCCTCAACAAAATGATTCATTGAACAGGTGTTTTAAAGGGGTGGCTATTATATCGGCTATTTGAGAATATGATTGGGGATAGAATGAACATCACATTTTTTATTTTTTAATCCGGCGACTTTTTTACCTCCGGGACTGTGATGGGAATGAAGGAAAAATGAGACTCGTAGTCGGGGGAGAAAAGTTTCATATGATGTTTGACTAGTTTGTCTCTCAAGATTTGCTTACTGACATTTACAAAGTATTCGTTTAGTCCGTCTGCGATCTTATTTTGGTTGGTTGTTAACTGATTGTTTAAATTCAGTTCTTTTATACATTGAGTGTTTTTTTTGTTTTTGCTGACTAATTTATTGATTAAACCCCAAGTGGCCTTCGAGTCTTTGTTGCAATCCTGAAATTTGTTAGAGTAGTATTTTCTCTTTGCTTTCTTAAGAACTACCTTTAATTGTTTATCATATGTGTTATACACTTGGAATGGTATAATTTTGTTTTTATAGTTTCGGTAGAGTTTATGTTTCTGGTTGATAGAGTTTAGAAGCGCTGGTGTTAGCCATGGGTTTTGAATCCTTTTAGCACCAAGTTTTTTCGTTTTAATAGGGAATGCTTCGTCGTAGCATTTGTTTAATATGTTTACGAACGAGTTGAATTTTTCTTCGATGCCAATGTTCTCGCTGTATGTGAATGAAAAGTCAATTTCATTCATTTTATTTATGAATTTCAGCCTTTGATGGTCACCATCTAGCCTGTATTTTATGGTGGTGAAATTTTGAGTTTTATTAATGGCAAATTTTGCAAGACACGGAAAGTGATCAGACATATCACTTTTTATTACGAAGGTATTAACGTTCCAGTTTAGGTTCCCCCAGATATGATCTATTAAGGACGGACATCGATTTTCGACGTTGTTTGGACGTGTAGGTAGCGTTATGTAGTTGACGAAACCATTTGATAACATTAAGTTTGAGAGAGAGTTTGCCCGATTTGTAATGTTCTCGTTGGAGATCAATGTTGAAATCTCCCGCAATTATTACTTTAGAGTTAAGAAAGTGTGTTTTGATGATGTCCTTAAGGGCATTTATGAACTCTGTTTTAGATGAATTTGGGGGTCGATAGACTCCCATTACAATTAGTTGATTCGATTTTATTTTTACGCGAGTTGCTAGTGCCTCTATGTGTGAGTTGACAAGTGAAAATATTACTTCATGGGATGTATAGATGCCATTTTTTATATATATTTAAACTACTATATCCCTATATAAATAGATCGAAATGTATGTGTTTCAGTATATCCTAAGACTGATATAACCCGTTGTTGTGTTCATTCAGAAATGTTTCAGTTAGTACTATGCAGTCAATTATGATACACCCGGGGGGCTTTGGGTACTCTTTAAATGGTAATGAGTCACAAAGACTACTCTTCGTCAAGGGTGATTCGAACGGTTGAATTGCCGTTGAGCTAAATGGGCAACTGATGCCTAAACCCACTAGAAATATCCACGTCCTCAACGCTTCAAACAGTTTTTAAAGCACCCGGTTTTCATCCCATAACTGAAATTGTGCAAGCCCTGGCCCCCATTTTATAACATAATAATAATGGGAATGGAATAATTAGTCAATAATGAATAATAAATACATTAATAATATTAGATTAATACCAATTCAATTCAAAAACGTTATTCAATATATAGAAGATACAACCCAGTCATTAAATAACAAGATATACTATTTTTAGTATTTAAACTTTCTCAAATATTTTACATCAAACAGATACTGAAGTTAAATTGTAATAAACTTCAAAATTTTATCCTCTCCCTGAATGTAAATGGTTACTAATTTCTACAGTGTTAGTCCTTCTTGAAACCTTGAAAATACATTTAATAATAATGAGTTTAAAACAAATAAACCGGAGTCATTGATACTAAAATACTTGTGACGTTATCACGTTAACCATCATTATTTATAGCAGACAGTGATGATGATGGGAATAATTAATAATAATACAATAATTAATAATAATAATAATAATAATGAATAATAATAATAATATCAATAATAATTACAAATAAATAATAATAATAATGAATAATAATAATAATAAGAATTAATAATAATAATAAGAATTAATAATAATAATACTAATAATAATCATCAATAATAATAATAATAATGAATAATAATAAGAATAACAATAATAATAATAATAATGATCCCATTTTAATAACGTCAATAATAATAATAATAATAATAATAATAATAATAATAATAATAATAATAATAATAATAATAATAATAATAATAATAATAATAATAATAATAATAATAATAATTTCTTAAGACAACTCAATAAATTAATATTTAAAAAAATACACTTAAAATTATTATGCAAAAGAATTATTTTTTTTTATTTGCTATATTTTGTATTTCATAAGGCTAACGGACATTTGGTGAGAAGGAATTCTAACATGTATTCTTAATTAAATTAATTTATGAGCATATATTAAACTGCGTCTGAAGAGAGTTTGATAGTACTCAGCTACGAAGAGATCAGGGATCTGGAAAATTGGTCTCTAAGAAATTCTGAGTCCTGTTCCAATTAGCGGATTTCTAACATTCGGGACTCCAAACCTGAATTCTGATTGTAATCCTCCTGGAATAGAAACTTTCAACCCGACAGTGGTATTAATCATGCATCAATTCCGATTTATGAAAATTCACCGATTAAACGATTTTCTTATATTTTTATTGAGATTAAACAGTTCTGAAAAATTTAAAGGATTCAGAATTTTTTTCAATGTTAAGGAAGCCATTTGATGTTTGAAGGATTTCATTAACGATGCATGTTCCAAACTTAAGCAATTTATAAATGATCAAAATTAGTAAAACTTTGGAAAGGACGTTTCCTTAGTTGCTAAACTATCAAAGAAATGTTTATTTGATCCTATATTAAGTGATTGAAGTGTAAAGAATTTTTCTTTTGCAGCCGTTAAAAATGTACTTAAAGAAAATATAATATTAAAGGGAATAAAATGAATTTCTCTCTTCTTTTGAGTATATCCACTCGAAACAGTAAGCTAAAATTTTATATTATTAATATTTTAATTTACTAAGGTAGTTTTGAAAGAAGTAACCAACTAGTTATCAGCCGGTTAACATTTTTACATATCTTCAAACTTACATTTACAAGTTGTTAAGATTTGAAACAAGTTGAAACAGAGTATGAATCCTTATTGGTTATACAACTCTCACTGATTTAAATAGAAATGATGAAATTTAGTTGGCTTTCCACTTTTATATCATTCCAGATAGAAAAGTGCCATTGAAGGTTAATACTACCTCCCTCGTTTAAGCAAATCTAACTTCTTAACTAATAATATCCAGGATGGTGCCAGGACCTGGTCCTAAAATAAAAACAATTTGCCATACACACTAGCTTATTTAAACCCAAACACTAAGACAGAGTTGCCATACTAATGCTCCAAATCCATGTTATATTTATTGCTATTTATATGAATATAAATTAACTGCTATGGTGTAAATTTTTGGTCCTATTTAATTTAATAATGTTACTGTCACTGATAAACACACTAAATATCTTCAATCAACATTATGATTCGTGATTATTTTCCCATTCCATTTATAAAAAGGTCGCTGCCACCGCAAAGGTAAGAGATTTAGGATTATATATAAGGTTATATATATGAGAAGCTTTGAGAAGTATGTTACAGTTATATATATATATATATATATATATATATAATATATATGGAGGTATATGTTATATTAAGTTATATATATAGGTATATAAACAGCAGATATAGTATGTAGATGTTATATATGCTGGAAAAGAGCATATATAAGAGCATATGGCTATATATAAGATAATATATATATGTCATATATATATATATAAATATATAATATATAGAGAAAGTGATTATATATAAATGTACATACTGCATGTATATATATATATATATATAGAGGCATATATATATATATATATATATTATTGGTATTACATATATTAAAATAATAATAATATATTATTATATATATATATATGTTACATATGTATATTATTACATATAAGATATATATATATATATATATGTATATATATATATAGCATATATATATGGCAGGTAGAGCAGATGTTATTATGCTATATATGTATATATATATGATATATATAGTATAATATATATATATTTAGTTACATATATATATATATATAAGTATATAATATATATATATATATATATACAAATATATTATATATATATATAAAGAGTTACACATTTGAGACAGTGAATGCAAAGATAAGTTAAGTTATTAATATGTTATATATATGCATATAAAGTATATATATATATAAAGTTATATATGGTATGGTATATATTAAGTTACTATAAATATTCATATATATAAGGATATATATATATATACAATATATATATAACATATATATGTTGAGTATATATATGTTATGGCATGTTGCATATATATATTATTGCTATATATATATATATATATATATATATATGCTTCATATATATATATATAAGGTTGGGTTGGCTAAGGTTACATAGATATATATATATATATATATGTAAGTATATAAGTATGCGGCAGCAGCAGCAAAGCATATTAGCTGTTACATGGTTATTATGTGGTATGGTATATGGTTATTAACGTTGCATATATTGCATATTATTAAGGTTGTTGGTTACTACAGAGCAGCAGCAGTTATTGGTTATATATATATATGGATGTATATTAGAGAGATACATATGTAGGTGGATGTATATAGAGAGATACAATATGTATGTATATATATAAGCATATATATATATAACGTTTATCTGGTGATTTGATGAGATTTTGTAATGAACCAAGGAAATGAACGGCGTCTGTGCTTAATATTATGAAAATTTATTTAAACGCGCGACAGAGACATTTTGTAATGGTTGTGGAAGTCTTTTGGAGGAAGGCTTGAGCAATGCATTGTCGTTTAAATGTCATATTCGGTTCAGGGCCGGTTGACAAACACACAAGACGACCCATCAGATTCACAACGTCCGTAAATGTTTGTTAAAAATGAGCAACTCAGTCAAGAGGATCAACCTTGCTGATAAAGTGGGAGTAGGTTATGGATCTTGCCAATAGATTCTTACACCCAAATTTTCAAGCATAGTGTCGTTGGCAAATTTTGGCGAGGATCTTGGCTGCTGTTGATCAGAAGCAGTGCCGTGTTGACTTGAGCAATGTGCATGCTCAGGCCAATAGAGACAATCTAACATTCTTGTCAAGAGTTATGACAGGTGATGAGAGCTGAGTTTACTGTTAAGACCGGGAAACAAAGCAGCAATCTTCATAATGGAATCATTTAACCTCACGAATACAGAAAAAGGCTAGGCAGGTCAAAAGCATCGTGAACTTCATGCTCATCATTTTCTTTGACATCAGAGGAATTGTGTGCAAAGAATTTGTCACAAAAGACCAAACAGCAAATCCCATCTACTACTGTGACATTTTTAAGGCGACTGCGTGTAAATGTTTGAAGAAGTCTCCTTGAATTCTGGCAGGAGAGGAACTGGCTGTTTCATCATGATAATGCTCCGACTCACACTTCCTTTTGAACTTCCACTTTTGTCCAAAAACAACATAAATGTTGTACTCCAATCACCATATTCACCTGATTAATCCACCTGATTAGTTTTATTACTCCGACGTTTGAATAAGAAGTTGAAAGACCACAGTTTGACAGGGTAGATATCACCCAAGAAGAATCGCCTAAAGTGTTGGACCTTCTCCCAGAAAAGGACTTCCAGGATGTATTTCAAAAATGGGAGAAACGCTAGAACCTATGCATAAGTGAGGAAGGTGAAGGATGGTGATGGCCGTTAATAGGCTAGAGGTATGCCTTTGAATATATTTCGCAACCAATCCCGAATATTTGGGTACCATGCTTATATATATATATATATATATATATATATATAATTATTATATTATATACATATATATATACTTTTATTACTACATATATGGTTGTTAGAGCAGTTATATAGTTATTAAGTTATATATATATATATATATATATTATATTATATATATATATATATATATATATATATATATATATATATATATAATATATAATATTATTATATTACATATATATATATATATATATATAAAAAGCATAGCAGCATAGAAAGTTATAGCATATACAGCAGTTATATATATATATATATGTTGTTATATATATATATATATATATAAGTATATGAATATATATATATATATATATATATATATATATAGTAATATACAGATTTGGCTTCTTCTTATCTAACCGCAAAACCGTGCGTCATAAAAGTGGACCTTTTATCTAACCGTAAACTGCAAAGTGACCTGCAAAGGTATTTGGAGTGTTTCTTTGGCTTCATCAGCGTACTGCCGGGACTGAGAAAAGATCACATGATTCTATATTCTATATTCTATATATTCTATATTCTATATTCTATATTCTATAGGCTATATATTCTAGCTTCTAGCACGTGCCGACCTATATTGTAGAATACACCCGGTATTAGTGTTCATTCCGCGTTATTGGGTAATGGGGAATCGATTAGGTATATTAGAAGGTGCTAGGATGCTTCCTTCTATGAGTTATTACCCCGCTTCCCTTTTCTAGCACTTCTAGCACGCCATGACTTACATCATAGAACACAACTAATATGGTGTCTACCCCTAGGTTATAAGGTACGGGGATTCGATTGGTGTATATTAGAATGTGCTAGGTTGGTTCCTTCTACGAGTTAGTATCCCCCACCCCCCTTTCTAACCCTTCTAGTACGATATATCGTATGTGACAGAACATATCCGATATTGGCACCGATTAGTACATAATCGACACTGCTGAATCGATTCCTGTGGTTTACGACGGGATCGATTCACTCCTAACAAGAGTTAGTATTAGATATTACCCTACCCCCCTTGATGGCGTATTGCAATACAACATTGCAATGTTGCATGCAATGTTGCAAATGTTGCAAACAAAATTTGCAACATTTTGCAACATTTTGCAACATTTTGCAACATTTTGCAACATCGTTATTTTGGCGTATTAAGACGTTTTAAGGGTCAAATTATAGGTTTTCGGGTGCGTAGAAGCGTTTTCCGGGGTCAACGACGCGATTGGACCAACCCTGCAACTGCGCACGGTACCGCACCGCACAAAACACAGTACACATCACGTCGTTCCTTTTCGCTTTTAGTCATCTCGATTTCTCATATCATCTCAGCTACCTTTCTTCTGATCATCACACATTTGAATCTATGCCAGAATTCTGCAGCCAAACCTGCGTCATCCGTTGGTCACTGTAGTATATAGCATATATATGGTTATATATACAGAAGATATATATATATATATATATATATTATTATATATATATAGTTAGGTTATAGATATATATATATATATATATATATAATATATTATATATATATATATATATATATATATATATATATAACTAGGCTTTTGCAGCTCCCAGGGAGGTGCAGCCTTCGTACGTGTCTCCCCAATTTTAACCCTTTAACCCCCCTTAGGTCGCTTAGCCCCCTTTTTGATGTTTTGGCCTTGATATTTCGGTCTTGGCCTTGATATTTCGGTCTTGGCCTTGATATTTCGGCCTTGATACCGAATAAAGGCATGAAATTGATCTTTCATAAAAGTTCGTGAGGGATTAAGCGAGATTAAGTCGAGCACATGTAGGTATCTGACGCAGTACCTGTTAGGGAACTGTCCCAACATGAGGTCTAGGTAACTACTCCTAACTTGAGTTCCTGTATGTTACTGTCCTAACCTCACACCTATAAACGCTACACACACACACACACCCAAACACACACACACACACACACACACACACACACACACACACTCCACTCCACCCACACACACACACACAACACACACACACACACACACACATTATGTATTATTAATACATGACACACACACACACACACACTCGATATTTTGATGCCTCAACTTTGATAGCTTCAACTTTGATGCCTCAACTTTGATACCTAGCTTTGACGCCTCAACTTTGATACCTCAACTTTGATGGCCCAACTTTATCTCAGCTTTGATGCCGCAACTTTGATACTCAGCTGATGTCTCAACGGATGCCCCAGCTTTGATGACCCTTTTTGATGCTGCTTCAGCTGATGACTCATCTTTGTTATTGGAAAAAAGCATGAAGCGGAGGAGCAAGAAGAAGAAGAAAAGAAGAAGAAGAAGAAGAAGAAGTTAAAGAAGAAGAAGAATTGAAGAAGAAGAAGAAGAAGAAGAAGAAGAAGAAGAAGAAGAAGAAGAAGCCAAAGACACAAAGAGTTAGCTTAAAGGTTATATGTTTAGTTAGAGGTCGTATACACACAGTCTTACATTTTTATTTCAATCAGTCTTTACTACAGAACTGCTCTCATTACCAAAGTTAAAGTTGTGCTGCGTTATAGATGCTAAAGCTAAAGCTGAAGGCCTCTCATATTATGGAAAGATATTTCACATTTTCTCATGTATTAAACATGCCTTGGTTTTTGAAAACATTTTTGTTTGAAGAACATTTTTGTTCTGAAAAACATTTTTGTTTTTGAAAAACATTTTTTTTTGTTTGAAAATATTTTTTAAAAACATTGTTTCCCGGAAAAAAGTTGTCAAATTTCCATGAAAAACATGATTTTAGGGACCATAAAGCAGAATAAAACAGTAAAACACTACAGCAAACAGCCACCAGGGGGGTCCCCACCCACCCTCACCCCTTCGTGTTTTACTGTTTTACTTACCATACCTATTATTAACAAAATATATATATCCTCATTTCTTACGAACTTCTTAAACATTTCATCATATCCAATTATAAGCTTTTCTCCCTCTCCCACATAAACACAGCAAAAATAATAATAATTAAACATAAATAATAAGTTATGTATGAACTTAGCATAGTAAGAGGATGGGGAAAAAAAAGAAGCAGACGAAGATAATAAAACATGACGTTATTAAACAGCAGAAGAATATATATATATATATATATATATATATATATATATATATATATATATATATATATATAGATATGTTATTATATATATATATATATATATATATATTAACGAGATATACAATGTTGTTTACATAAAGGTATTTTTAAAATATTACAGAACACACACAAGTTTTTAATATATATATATGAGAAAGATATATATATATATATATATATATATATATATATATAGCAGGTATATTGTTATAGTTATAGTTATATATATATATATGATATATATATATGTTACAGCATATATATATATATATATATATATATATATATATATATTAACGAGATATACAATGTTGTTTACATACACATATCTGTCAAATCTCAACGATACTCCTCTAATGAGTCTAAGTACCCTCATTTCTGCAGCTTCTATTCTGCTTTTTTGCATCGTATTCATTGCCCAGCATTCAGAACCATACAACAATATCGGTCTCAGAATTGTTTTATATATTATATTAATATTTTAACCTCTGTTGGTATCCCTTTCTCCCTTAGCAACGGGTATAACATTCCCACATTCTGTGAAAATTCCTCTCAATTCTTTCCCTTTCAACTCTCATCATCTTGTCTTCCTTGATCGTCAAATACCACGCCCAAATACTTAAATCTATTCACTTGCTGCATAATCCTTGTATCTTCTATGTTCACTACTATCTCTTCCCTCCTTGCAATCACCTTAGACATTCATCTAGGTCTAACCCCACCTATTCACAGCTTAGTGGTCTCTTGAGCTCCTGATTTTATCACTGCTGCATCAACGTGAGTACAAACCAATGAGCTCCCTATTTTCCTCCTTATGCATATCTTTTACTGGTAGCTGTCCAGGTAAAGTGCAAAGAGCAAATGGCAAGGGACAGCGACACTTCCTTCAAATCATCTCTTTCTCTTCCTGTTCCCTCTAAACTGTATTATTGATTTTCATACATACTCTAGCCGCCGCTATCAGACTTTCTTGGTATGGCATACATCGGATTCCCAGTAACACTCTCCCACAGTCTCTCCTATTTATTCTAATGAATGCCTTTTCCAAGCCCTTAGTGAATGCAGCATACGCTTCTCTGGCTTTATACTGTATCTATTTTCTCATTCAGCATCTTCATGTAAAATATTAGGTCAGTAGTACTTTTCCCTGGTCTGAAACCGTGCTGCCATTTTCCAATCTTGTCCTCGACCTCCATCCTCAATCTTTTTTCTAAGATCCTCTCATATATTTTACTCGCCCCCACCAACAATACTATTCCTCTATAATTTCCGCATATTCTTTTATCTCCCTTCTTATGTATTGGACAGATTACTGCTTTCCTCCATTCTCTGTTGATATTTTTCTTTCTTTCCATACTTGGTTTAACAATCTTGTCAACCATTTAGTTATTCCCTCTCCTGTTTTGAATAGTTCATTATTCAGTCCATCGTATCCTGCACTTTTCCCATTTTTTAATATCTTAACTGCTTCTTTCACTTCCTCTATCTCTATCATTCTAATTTCCTCATGTTCTTGTCTTACTCTCAGGGGTATTTCCTCCATTTCCTCCTCCCCTTCCTCTACGTTCAATAATTCCTCGAAATACTCGCTCCATCTTTCCGTTACCTCCTCTTCCTCTAGAAGAGGTTCTCCCTCCTTATTCAACCGTATTCATTTCCGGTTCTTTGTTTCCCTCTCATGCTCTTAATATCCATATAAAATTTTCCGTGCCCTTCGTATCCTCTTTCAGTTCTCTTCCTATTCTTCTCCAAGTAATGTCCATACTTCTTTTTACATCCTCCGCATGGTTTCTTGCATTTACATATTCTATCCTGTTCCTTTCCGTTCTCGTCTTCATCCATTTCCTATATTCTTTGTTTTTGAGCTTCACTGCGTTCTTAACATCCTCATTCCACCATGCCGTCTTCTTTTTCCTACCCCCAGCGACTTTTTTCTTTCCTAGTATTTCGCTTGCAATTCGATCTACTCTTGTTTTAAAGGTCTTCCAACTCTCCTCCGTCGTTTCTTGTTCTTCTGTCCCTTCGAATTCTTGCGTGAGTTTTTCATTAAACAGCTCTACCACACCATCCACCCTCAGCTTTTCCAAACAGTATCTCTCTTTTGTTATCTTCCTTGGTTTTCTCCTTTTATATATATATATATATATATATATATATATATATATATATATATATATATATATATATATATA
>JABUQX010090778.1:0-20000 GCA_015478945.1 Trachelipus rathkii | reverse complement strand
ATAATGTCATCAATGTGTTAAGACAAAAGCAATTCACACGTTTAAAGCAAGTAAAAATACACAAAAATTTATTAAATATTGAAAGATAAAAAAGCGATAAAATAGCAAGAAATTCAAAATTATATTCCTTTTCTGTAAGTGTTACAAGAACTGTGGCTTTAACAAAGGTGCCGGACCAGTATTACAATAAAGGCGTAAGAAAGAATTGCATGAAAGCGAGATAAAAAATTCAATGATAAATTAGAACACATAATAAACGAAATAAAAGATATGAATTACAGAATTATCTGTTCTTTAACATTGAATGCACAAAACACACTCTATTATAAATATGATAGAAACATTATATAGAAAAAAAAAAAACAATAGTATATTTGTTCAATATAGTTAGTCTCAAATTAAAAAGAAAGACATTAATTGATAAAAATGAGTGAGAAGACCTCGAATCAAGGCAAGAATAAAAAAATAAGTAGCAACAGGTGATTGGGTCAAGTGCAACGAAAAAAAATATAAAGATTAATAGATAAGAAAAAAAGTAAATAAGAATAATATAGTAAATAAATCTAAATATAATAAATTACAAAATATATAAATGTAATATATAAACAATGTAATTAAAAAAATATAAAAAATAATATAAAATATATTATATATATATATAAAATAAACAGATTCACAAAATAAAATAAAAAGAAAAGAAATATAGAAGAAAATATCTATCGCTCTCACTATGAATTAATAATAATATGGACATAGTATATATATATAATGAACTGTACTATGTGATTTTTTTTTCTGAAAAAATATATATACTGTATATAAAAATTATATAAGTTTTTAGAAAAGTCTATATTAAGTATATAATTATATATTATAAAAAAAATTAATTATAGTGGAGACAAGTAAGTCTGGCATAAATTCCAGGAGATTGCCACATAAAAAAAGAAATTTATCATTAAAAATTCGGTTACTATAACATTAGACTTTTAAGCTTATAGAGAAAAATAATTCATTTAGAACTAGAAAGAGATCAACAGAACATAACACAAATATCTACAAATATGCCAAATAAGGTAATAATAAAATAATTATATATATAATATATAATAGATATGATAGTATATATATATATATATATAGTATATATATATATATATATATAGTAGTATATATATATATATATAATTATATATAGTATTATATAGTATATATAGTATATCTGGTAAAAACGTACTTAACAAGCACCCGGGACGAGACGCTGGATCAAAAAAGATTTCGCAGGTAGCAGTGCATATAAGAGTAAACACTTCTAGGGGGGGCAGCTGCCCCCCCCTGCCCCCCTGACGACGCCATGTACGTAAAAAAAGTAATATAAGATTAATATATAATGTATAATATATAATAATAAAAAATATATATAATAAGTAAAAATATATAATAATATATAATATAGTATTATATAATATAATTATAAAAAGAGGTAAATATGAATATAAGCAGAACCTCTATAAGTCATGAACCACATGAAGCAAAAACTAAGAAAAGTACCTATGGGGCAGGAAATAATGAAGGGATAGGCCAATAAGGTGAGGTATAAAGACGCGGCAGAACAACGACAAGCAAAAAGAGAAAAAAAAAAGAATGACATATAGAATAAAGAAATAAATAAAAATATAATATATTGAATAATAATATAATAAAGATAATTAATAATAGAATATATATATAATATAAATAGTAATATATAATATATATATATAATATTAATAATATAAAAATGTTAATAAATTATGAATACGAAATATATCATATAATATATAAAAATAAAGGAAAGCGAACAGTAAAAAAAACTTTCACGAATACAAAAAAATATATAAAAAGAAAATAAAGAGAAAATAAAAGATATAAAATATAAAAAAAAGAAAAAATTAAAATATATAAATATAATATATATTAAAAAATAATATAATAATAATATAATAGCGTATGTAATATAAAGGAAAATAATAATATAAAAATTTAGTATAAATAGATATAAAGATAAATTATATATAATAATCATATAATATTATATATATATATTAATAGTGTATATGGTATGTATTGTATTTTACAGTTGTCGGAGTCGGGTCGAGTGACAGAGTTTTTTGTAATTCGTAGGTGAGTCGTGAGTCGGGAAGTCGGAGTCGTGATAAGTCGTGTTCAGTCAGTTGGATCGAGTCGGTAATTTTCAAGGAGGGTGAGAAGAGTCGATCAGTCGGAGGTCGGGTTAAGTTATTCAAGAGGTCGGAAGTCGATCGGTACTTTGCAAGATAGAGTTGAGTCGGGGAAATTTGTAAAACTGACAAAGGTGATTAAAATGTGACTCTGTGATGATTTTCAACACTTCATGCAAGTTTTGACTTTCTGAAAAGTTCCACATCACAAAATGCAATTGCAACTTTCGAAGATTTTTAACCAGCACCTTATGGTTTCAATTTTAGATTATACTTCTAATAAATTCACCTTTGCAACCTGGTAGGTATACCCATCTATATTTAAGATACTGTAGGAATAAAAGACTCCAATGGTACGAAGAGAAATTTCTCTCATTGACAAATGATATTATACTAGCTGTTTTTATGTTAATCCTATCTATAGGTTAAGCTTAACTGAAGACCCACTTCAAAAGCTGGATCTGCACCTTGCAGTTTCGCCATTTGTATTAAAGGGTTGCAGGAAGTTCAAGAAGAAAAGGATACATTCGAACATATATTATAAGTGATGAAATTACAACTTATCTCCGTTACTACCTTCTCAAGAGTCATTCTTCAGAAAAGTTTAGAAGTGGATAGTTAAAAGCTTCTGGATATTGAAGGCTTAGTCGAAAAAGCGGTTAATTGGGCTCAAGAAAAAGTCAAAGGTGCTCTTCCTAATTCTTGTACAAAAAGTTCGTTAACTTTAAAAAATTTTTCTTTGAGACACAGTAAAAAACTGAAAATTAAGTCTATGATCATTTTGAAGAGTAGTCAAGACATTGTACCAAGAGAGACTGAAATTGGCTGTTACTGCTCTACCTCCAACGGCAATGTTAGCGTGGAACTGCTTTTTTCTGCTGCTCTCGCATTATAACAATTCAGCACCAAAAGAGAGAAAAAGTGAAGGAAGAACCTGGCAGAGTGCTTTTTACTTAACCAAAAATTAATGTGGAGGAATCATTTTTACATAAAAGTCCAGGCAAACTAAAGTTTATAGTGTATACTAGTATATATTATATATATTAGCTCTATATATATATATATATAAGTATATATATAGTATATAGTAATATATATATATATATATAATATATAATATATTATAAATGATTTGATATTACCAACAGTTAAAAAATGTATTTCACAAATTTGTGTGATTTTTGCCAAGTAACATTAATCGTTATTAAGTAATTTATCAAAATAAGAAAAATTACGCATACATATAGAACTTTCTAACATTACAAGTAACAAATTAAAAAGTTAAACAAAGGGACAATAGCAAATTTAAGAGTATATGTTTATTAAATTAGAAATGAGGGAAACTTATTTGTAGTTGGTGAAGATTTCTTATTTGAAGTGGTCTGTGTTCCAAATTTATATGTATATATAATTTTATATATATATATATTCATTAATTAAGATATATATTATATTATATAGGAAATATATAATTATATTATATATTTATTTATATATATATATATGATGTCAGGTAGTATTATATATATATTTATTATATTATATAGTATATTGATTATTATAATATGTATATATATATTTTAGCCGTGCAGAAGGCGCTCGATTTGATAGTTATGTCAACCAAAAGGATTGAACAAAGACTTGTTAAGTTGAATTTGTATTTAGAATTTAAAAAACACGTGGACCCAATTAACCTGGGAATTAAACTAATATAATAGATAATAATGAATGCTTAAGAAATTAAATCAGATTAATACATATTAACATTCAATATTAATACACGAATTGTTCTAACATTTAATTTGAATGATAAAAAAACAAAATAAAAATATTGGGCCGAGCCTATTAGATGGCCTACTTAAAAATGGGAACTTTAACGCTTACTTGTTGGCACTACATAAAAAAATTAACAAATAGTATTTGATTGAGCTCTAATAACATATAAAATCAGAGGACGAATCAGCTCCCCACGACTGAAAGTAGTTTGCCTATACATAAAATATATAGGCCCTTATATAATATACTGAATCCTAAGGGTGCTACCATGTTGATAATGCTAGTCTAAAGGCAAAATATATACAGAAAATATGTTATAATAACGGCACCTTCACAGGGAGGAAGGCCTAATGATGAGATTTTATTTAAAACTTTAGATGTTGACCTTAATCTATTCGGTACCAAGATCATATATCCCCATAAATTACACAGTTATAGAGTATCAAATTTGTGCACTGCTGCTATTTCACTTCACCATGCCAAAAGACATGGTAATTCACGAATGCTTGTAATAAGCTTAGATAATCATTTTTAAAATGGTAAAGAAATGGCCATAATTCATTCGTGAGCAATTAAAAGCGTCGATGTACGTTCGCGAAAATGGCTGGACAAGACTTACAGATGAGGAACGCTACTCAAAAATATTGCCAGTGATTTGCTATTGCCATAGTGAGAGAAATAGGAGTTCGTCAAAAACTACGCTTTTGGCATTGGCACGCATAATGTTGATAAAATGACCTACCTCAATTACCCACAATATATATTATGTATATATATATGATATATATATATATAATATATATATATATATATATTACTATATATAATACTATATTATATATATTAGTATATTTGGGGGATGTACACCTATTAGGTATATATATATATATAGTATATATTATATGATATATATATATAGTAAGTCTATATATATTTCTTTCTTTCTTTCCTCTCCCAGAAGGGATTCTTCATCCTGTCAGCGCCCGCGAGCAAGCATCTTTCTGCCAGACGGGCCTTCTCCTGCATTTATTCCTCTTTCTCTTCGGCTTCTCATATTTGGTAGCTTTGACTATCTTTCCAGATGTCCTCCAACGATTTCCTGCCCATCTGGCATTCCTCGGGTCTTCCCCTTAGGTCTTCTGCCCCTCCTGGTGTCAATTCCATCTTCTTTCCAGGTAGCCATTCTCTCCTGCTCCATCCATCTCCAGATAGATCACCCATCCATCTCAATCTTTCCACAAACATCTGTCAGTGGGCGTGCATCTTCTTCAACGCTATAATCTTTCGTCTAATAACTTATTCTTATTCTTGTCTCTCTACTTTTTCCAATCAGTAGTTCTTAATATCCCTTCATCTCCGCCGGTTTGTATTTTCTACTCTCCTCTCTTCTCGTTGTTGTTCCATGTTTCCGATCTTCCGAATTACAGCAACAATAGTGGTGATCTTACTCTGCCTTGTTAAAAATCAATTTTAACCTCATTTATTCAACTAAATAGTTGTTTCTATCATAAGTGTCATCATGGGTATACCGCTTTCATAACTAATTCTCTTTTCCATTCTTCGCCGTAATCTTCTGCCACTTCACCCCCCTTCTGTTAAAAAACCACCCTCCGAGATAATTGCAGGTATTTACCGCCTTCACCCCTCCTCTCTCACCATCATCTTCATCCCCGTCCATCATTTCCTCGGTTTGACTGTTAATATCTCTGATCTTTTTATCTGCTGTAGTGTTCATTTTCATCCCTGCTTCCTCCCACTCTATCCGCACTAACAACTCCACCAGCCGTCTCTGAATTCGCTCCTCTCTTCTCACTCCGCCTCCAACATGCCAGATCGTCCTTATATGCCATTATGTCCCCTTCAAAATTCTCCCAGTCTCTCCCGGAACATGATACAAGTCTATAAATATTTACCACTGACGCTTTTCGTAGGGGACATACAATAAGAAATTAGGGAAGCGTGTTACCTTGATTCTACCTGTGTATAATAGTGTATTAAAAATTTTTTGAATGGATTCCCGCAGGAGTTTGTTGATTTGACTCACTGTGCACATTAAAGAAAGAATGGATAGGTTACTATGGATTGTTTGTGCTTCAGTTATAGTGTATTCTGGACGTTAGCTAAAGTGGCGGGTTTTTAGGTATTTATTAAAGTAAACCGCATTTGTAGCTACCAGTATCACAATAAACTTTATTAAAGCTTTGGTATTTGTTGGTTAGCATGAGATGATCCTTCCAGTTAAGAAAAAGAGAAAAGAAATTACTTTTTGGGGTAGGAGTTGGGAACGTAGAATATATTGAATAGTATTGACCTTGTTTAGTTAATTGACCAGGGTCCTTAGGGTGTGGGGTTAGGTTTGTGGTTCATCGTACGCATTGTATAGGCAATGTATTTGTATAAATATTTAGTTACTTGGGGACGAGTCTCAATATGTGCCATGTTGCCTCTTAACTGGTACTTGTGGTTTCTTATCTCTATCTGAAGGAAATTACTACGAACTTTTGATATAAATTTAACTTTCTGATGAGAACAACGACACAATATAATGGTGTAAAAAGCAATTGAAGAATATATGTATTTTAGAGGTGTTTAAGTGCTGTACGAAATGATAGGTATAGGTATATATAAATTTAATCAACATTAGTTATTCATCTCACTGTTTCACATTCATGTGAAGCACAACTCATTAAAAAAACTTTATGGCAGCATCGAATGCAACTATATTGCATTTTAGATTTGCCAAGGCTGAAACTACTATTTTAAAATGAAAAAAAAAAAAGATAAAGCAAAGAAAACCAGACAGAAAATGGACAAAGCTCTCACGAATTGGGCGACACAAGTTATAGGTGGAATTAATATTTCCGATGGATT
This sequence comes from Trachelipus rathkii, assembly GCA_015478945.1. Lineage (NCBI taxonomy): Eukaryota > Metazoa > Arthropoda > Malacostraca > Isopoda > Trachelipodidae > Trachelipus > Trachelipus rathkii. Next base: position 13,137 of record JABUQX010090778.1, on the reverse strand, counting down.
GTTTGCGATCCTCGAGATGATTAAAATATTTTTAAAGCATTGTTTAGAAGCTTTAAGAGAGAGTACTTATTTTCAACATATTAAACTCTAGTTATAAAACCGTTCATATTAGATGTTTTCAAGTCTTTAAGCAAAAGCAATTTTGCATTTTTTTATTTTTATAATGTCTTTAGTAACTACACAAGACACTCTTTTACAACTTCCTGTTTTACATTGCATTCTCCATATATTAGTGACAGCAACTGCTTCTTAATCATATTAGGTAATTGTGGAGTGTATGTTGTTCGAAAGTGGATTTTCAAGCTCAAACATCAACAAATAATTTTCCCAGATAACATTTTATGGAGTTGCAACAGAACTTTCTGTTGTCTTGATAATTGAAGAGAAATTAAATGCCCTTGTGGAGGAATCAATTTAAAATGTCTAAAAGATAGAGTAAAGGGCAATTAAATTTATATTCTTTAGATGTTTTTTCAAACCTAAGTTGTAGAGAAGCAAGTTCTCGCGAAATCATAAAGATCCATACTTTAACTAATCTTTTATAAAGTTTACTTATAAAATCCATCTATCCAATAAATTTTGCTAATTTTGGGAAATTAAAATATTGATTATGTGTCAGTCATATTTAGATTATGTTTAAGATTATCTTATTAACGGGAATAAAATAACATACGAATGAGCAACATCTTTCCAAAACAATATATTTATTTTCAATAATCTCTTTTGAATAAGGCCTCAAGCCAACTTTTTCATATTCTACATGAAAGAAAATCTAGCAGAAACTGGCTTTATATAGGAAGTATGTTCATCATAGCTGCTACTAATATAAACGAATAAGAAGTTATCAATCAATTTTGCTGTTAAGAGAATTACAAAATTTAAGATTTTTATGATTAGAATAAAATTAATTCTTTTTTTATTTTTTTATATTTCAAATTTTGTTATAATTTTCCAATTATTTTATTTCCCTTTTATTGAAGTAATATATATAATATATTAAAGTAGTAATAATATATATATATATATTAATATATATATATATATATTATATAAATAATTAATATATTATATTATTATATATATAAGTGATATAATATATTATATAGTATTTATATAATATTAATTTAATATATATTATATAAGAATATATATTAGATATATATACTATATATTCTTTAAATCTAAACACCCCCGAATTTTTTTTCTGACTGCCCGATATATATATATAATGTTATATATATATATTAATAGTATATTAAGGAGAAAAGGATATGAATATTATATATATATATATATAATATAAGATATATATATATTAAGTATATATATATATTATAATATATATATATATAATATATATTACACCGTATATATATACATATATATATATATAGATATATATATTATATTATAATCATAATATCATAATCATCATTTTCATCATCCCCATCACTTCTCTCCCTCCTACCCATGCAGTATATATATGAATATATGTATATAATGAGTATATATTATTATAGTAATAAGAAGATAAGGGTTAGGTGCGAATCAATATGCTAACTTAGAGAAACAGAATAAAATAAAAGTAGATAAGATAATATTGAACGAAAGTCAAATTTTGAAACCTTCATTCGTTTGACTCATTAACCTTTATTAATCCTTTATGAGTTGAGAAACTATCGTCACATTCAGAAAACCACTATACTTAAATAAGAACTCAGCGCGGTAACAGCGGTAACGGACCGCGAACTATGCTTCTCAGCTTACAATGTGGGTGATTAATCCCTTGGCCCAGCTTTGATGGCAACAATGACAATACCCCTCACCAAACCCCATTCTCCACTATTATGCACCTTTCTATGCTCGCCTCTGCCAAACTCCAACATTTCTCTCCTCCAAGGCACTTCTTTACTGACTTCAAATATCACTTTTTCCTCGGTTCTCCCAGCCGGTTCGTGATTCCACGATATATAGAAGTACACTCATCAGCATTATACATCGCTTATAACCAACTGTTAACTATCATCCATCCTTTCTACATGAAGAAACCATCTCAACGTACTTTCATTTATTCATTAATTTTTCTACGCCACACAACTCTTCTAATACGTTCATTTCTCATTATATATTTATCAAGGTTCTTCTCACACCTTGATACATCGATCCGCACTATAAGATTGTCTCAACTGATGAGCGACCATTTTACTTATTTAGATTGGTATACCCTCATATATTCCAAACTCAGTAGCTCACTTCTTATGACATCCGTAACAAATAATGTGAAAGGATAAAGCAAAAAAAAAACAATAACTACTACAAATGATATATATATATATACACTAGTATATATATATATATATATATTATAATACTAACCGGATAATTAATACGCGTAATAAATATTATCGATCGGTAATATATATATAATATATATACCTTATTATATATATAATAGTATTTATTATCTCATAGAGGTCCGTGATAACATATAATATAGTATATATGTATATATTAATATATATTAGTATATATTATATATATATACTATATATATATGTATACTATATATATATATACTAAATCGGCCTATTCCTCTACTATATATATACTCCTATACGGATATATATATATATATATATATATATAATTTTTCATATGAGATTTACAATTAAATTAATTTACTGGAGTCGGTCAGTCGAGGTAATTTTTCAAAAGGTGGAGTCGGAGTCGGAAGTAAGTCGGAGTTCGGAGAAAAATTTTTATTGAAACCGACCCTGCCCAGCAACCCCTGGTTGGTCACCCACATCAAGATATCTCGGGCAAATGCTGGCTAGTTACAAGAGGGCGGTGTTGCACGACCTCAGAAGTTAACACTTGAAACGCAATATTACGCAGATGAGCACAGACGCATGCTTCAAGTGAGGGAGATTAAATTCAGTAGGAAATACACAGGAAGATGGAAGAGATCTCCAAGAACCGACAGAGAGGCAGGTTGGCAAAAAAGAAGGAGAGCACCCCTAGCGGACGTGAACCTCGGAGTTACCAATATCCACACCAAAAGTTTCGTGCGCAGACACAGCACTCCTCAGTGTTAACGAGGGTTCGTCTAAAAGGGATCCAGTAGATGGGTGGCACCGATGACAAGTCCCTCGAGCACCCTGCGCTGCCGTACCTGATAGGAAAAAGAGATTAATTGCTAAAGCACCAACATTCGCGCCACCACCGACGAGTAGCAGGAGTCAATTAGAAAACTCCAAGTGGAACAACTGTACGGAATCTGACCCAGTTTTGTATATATGGATCTATTTGGCTTTTGATCTGTCCCTGTCAAAAAAGCCGGGTGCAGACCAAGAGCCCCCCCCAAGGTATGATGAGTCAGCGAGGGACTCCATACAAGGGCGGATGAGGGGCCCTGTATAGCTGGAGTTAACGTGAGAAGCAGGAAAAAAAGTCGCAGCTAAACAGAACTCACCCTAGAAATTCTTTCGAGGCCGCCGCTAAGCAACCGTTGTGAGGAATGATTGAGCTGTTTTCAAAACATTTTTTTGTTTATGTAAGGCCAAGGATGTTGTGATATTGCTCAACAGGAAGACGAGGGAGCACTCCGCGTCGAAAGACGAGATAGAAAAGTTATGGGAAAGATGTTGTATTTAGTACTAGAGTTTCAGAGATTTGTAGAAGAGTTGAGATGTTTAAAAAATGTAAATTTCACAAGGTTGAGGACCCGCCACCCGGGAAATTCCTAGTGCCAGGATTCGCGAGAGGGAATAGAATCGTGTGCGACAAGAATATATAATAGTACGGAGGAGTGAAAAAATAAAGAAAAGCTGCTAACAAATTTCATAGAGTAAAAGATGGACGAACGAATTGAAAGATGAGGACTATGTGTTGAGTTCAACAAAAAAGAAAACTTGAGTGGTGATTGATGGACGTAGATGTGCGTGCTTTTCTCCTGAAACTGTAGTGGCAGAAAGCTCTTTAGTCTAGTGTGAGATCGGTAAGAGAATATAACGATTTTTGAAAGTGGTTGGGTAGGGGTCAGCATGCGGTGAGGCGGCCCATTCCACTCAAGAATTCGCAGGGGAAGGAATCGTCAGTAACCGCTACACCTGCCCTTCGTAACCGTTATTCATAGATTCATTCAGGAGTACGAGTGCACACGATCAAATGTAGAGTCACAGCGAATGAGGCTTAGGACCCACCTGAGAGCGAGAAGAGGTAGGGGAGGAGGAATGCCTCAGATAGGTTAGCGGATGAAGAAGAAATAAAAATTTCGTCGGATGGATTTCCAAGTTGAGTTGGTTTATGGAGGAAATTATAGGATACCAAAGGAGATCTTGTTCCTTTTCAGTTCGAGTTTTGATCCTAATAGTTCAACAGAACCGTCAGATCGGTTATAAAGTGAGGAGGAAAACAGAATTTAATCAGATATATTCTCCGAGTTGTGCTAGAGATGTTTTTGAGTCAATAAATGGAGGCTCCAGAAAGATTTTTTCAGTAGGAGAAAACCTATGAGGCGTGGGTTAGCGCCCTTTCGTATTCTCACAGTCCCTGGATGGTAAGCTTTCCTGCTGTTTGCTCGTCGATGGTCAAGGTGAAGATCTTATCCACTCAGCAAGAGTTTCTAAGTCCCGGTATTCTGTACTATTGAACATTTACTTAAGCAAGTTTCCCTAAGTTGAACGATGGAGAAACGCTGGAACGAATTTTCCATTCCTGATAAAGCGTCACAAAATAGTTTTTCCTAATCTTGATTAATATGACCACGCGAGAAGATCGAGGCCTTCACTCGCAACACATGACATATGAGGATGATGAAAGATTTTATCGAAGAAGAATTAACCTGGCTCATCCCTGATTCGATACACTGAGTTACTGGCATGTTCCACCTGATCGGCTCATTTTAAAACCACGTGATTCAGCCGTAACCAGAGTCAGAAAACTTAGTCAGACCGATCCTATTAGTCTCGACGCGTAAAAACAAGTCAAACATGCCAACTTAACTAGCCCAGCATTTTCTATGCCAGATAAAAAACGCGAGTAGCGTAGGGCATGAGAGGAAAGCCTGTTGGAAGAGAACAGATTATTAAGAGAGATTGAAAGAGATATTACTTAAAAAGTTTGATGCAAACTTAAGTTTAGTTGGACTGTTGGAGAAATATCTCCTAAGTAGATCGTGAAGGACTTCAGTAGGTGAAAATAGGTTCAAGTGTGTTTCAACAAAATTGGGTTGGGACGATCCGGAATGTTAGTGTGGGTTCTTGTAGTATCAGTTGCTCTACAGACGTTTTGTGAGGAATGCTGAATTAGGCATTCAGCCTCTTTCCCCACCTCAAATCAGTTATGAGAGGACCCCAACCATTCGATGCCAGGCGCTCTGAAATCTAAATGACTATCAGTTTGAATCTCCCCATTACAATAGAAGGATACTGTGCAGATTTGTTCTTAGGCATTTGACTGAGAAGATAATGACTCGGGACTCTCTATGTTTTAAATTTTTGAAAATTTTTTCTCGTTCAAGTCAGCTGATAAAGAAATTGGTAATATATTCAAAAAAAGGGCGAAAATCTCTACCCAAATAGCGTCAGCGAGAAGACACAAGATATTGTTGTAAGATAAGGAAGAAAGATTTTTAGCGTCAGGAACATCAAAGGATTAAGGAATAATCGCAGATCTTAAGACGTGGCTACAGGCGTCCAGGTCTCGTATATGTGTTTAATAGGCACTATACTCTCACTCCTTCTCAAGCCACCGGGAAATTAGTGAAACTAGTATGATAGTGTTGGACATTGTGTAAACGTAGTTAGAGGATGAATTCACTAGCCATCTGGTTCTCAGCAGGAGCAAAGGTTAGGGTTGTTAGAGTTAGGAGAGGTGGTATTCACGGATGCAGTTAGATTGCAAGCCACGGTTGATGTTACTAAAGTCGATAGTAAGCCCGGGCTGTAGACCAAATCTGCCATCTACATGCACATTTCAGCAACCCCAAAACAAAACAACACCCGACAAAAAAATACGAACAAACGTGAAATCAGGTTAAACTAATGTGTCTAAGGAAGATTTATTTTCATTTTCACACTTTAGAAATTGATGTTATTTATAAGCGTAAATGTTAAAAAGTTCAATCGTATTTACAGTAAATATGTAAAATATGAAAAATTTTAAGTTAAAGACACTTATCACTCGAATCTCTTTATCTAACAGCCCAGTACAGGCCCCAATACACGAATAAAAAAAAATCTTATTGTGCCAGAGATAAAATTGGATATTTTAGAACATTGTTGATATAATAACTCACTTAGATTCTACAGAAAGTATACAAGTGGCCAATATGAATCTAAATAACCTCCCATTGAAAAGTGATAAAATCACTGGTGGAATATACGAAATTCAGACGTGTATGTAGACCCTTCCTTACTTCAGAATCATTAATCCAAATCAAATAAAATATAATATAAGTGATATGTCAATGAAATAAATTGTATATTATTGTATATAACTCTATCTCTGAATAACCATTATTGGTACTAATACAAGATTAATAAATACTAGAGCTTATACCCTTTACATCTAATTGGTATAAGTATATACCGGTTTATATTTTTATTAAACAGATAGAATATTTTATATTTATGATTTTATTACATTATTATTACCTAATATATACAGAGTACAGCAGGATAATATTATATTGGGTTGCGTCAAAATTCTGAGGTTATTTACTAATTTGTATCAGATCCTAGTATGTAGTAACTATTACTTGTATTATAATGATATGTATATATATTAGGCTCCAGTTGTAGCGCCTATATAAGTAGAGTAATAATATGTAGTAGGTGAACTACCTTGTAGAATATTATTATATTTATGTACAGGTATAAATATTTCTATATATTCACCTCTATTAACATATCCGCTATGGTGTCACTCCGAGCATACGTTGAATTTGCGTAAGTACGTGATATAATTAGGATTGAGATTTAGATATTTAAAATAGCCCTGTAGTATGAGAGAAGTTTTATGATGGCTGATTTCATGTATTTTAATATAGACAAATACCCTTCGTTAATACAATATGATAGTGCTCTATATAAGTGGAGTTATATTTACTATATAAAAGTAAATGTGTGTGATGTTGTTAATATACTATTATATTGAATTGTAAAGAGTTATATTAAATGAGCCTCCTATATTATAGTGATCCCCATATTTATATCCATATTTATATTAATTAATAGATATATATATTATAGTATAAATATACTATAGTATATATAAGTAATATATATATATAGTATAAATATGGTATATATAATATTTAAGGTGCGTATAATGAATATAAGATAAATTTTGATATATATATTTATATGATGCTGTATAGGGAAGTGATTTTACGATCGAAGATAGAGTAATGTGGCCTGTGGCATTCTTGAATATAAGTTGCAAGAATGTTGGGGGGTGTATCGCGAAGGGATGAGGCTTAGTGGTTGCATCCTGGACCTACTACCTTATGGCTAAAGGATAGAATAAAATAACATTAGAATTCTTTGGACTGTAAGCCTATTTAATTGATGATTATGGAACGTTTCACGTGTTAATCCTGAACATAGAATCGGGACATTAACGTTTCAAAAAGTACAATAATGTCTCTCTCTGACCAATTCTCGAATTTCTTTTTCGAGTAGAAATTTTTCGTTTTTGGTTGATGTACACGTCTTCAACTCCCAACGTTTCCACACATACACATACAAACTTTTATACGTAGCATATACATTATGCAGATTTAAATTAATGATATATCGAATAAACGTATTTTTAGCACTTTCGAAATAATCTAGTCAAAAACCCTGTATTGTCATAAATGACCTGGGTTGGTGTGGTGACTAGTAAGGGAGCATTTGAGGAAGGAATGGCTCTAAGGTGGAAGTAGAGACAAATGTTTAAGTGAAGAGTTCAGCTTTAGCAGAAGGTTTTGATGGCAGTTGCGCCGTTGAAAGATAATAGAGGAGGGAAAGAGGAAGAAGCAAAATGCCAGAAAGAGTGTGAGAAAGATTATCCCAATTTCATACGGAGAAAAGAATTTATTGTGTTATTGAGAATAGAATTCGAACGATCCCTGGATGAAATATATGTTAGACGAGTTTCTGTAGATTGAAGACGAAGGTAATTTTTGAAGGCAGCGCCCCCTTGTGGTGAATAGCACTAGAACAAACAGAGTTAAACCAAGGTTTGTTAGGTTTAGTAGAAGGTAAAGAGTATGGTCCCATGTCAGAGAGAAACACATCGAACTAACCCAAATGGTCGACACGAAAAGACACGACATCAAAAAAAAACTTGCGTACAGCCCACCGCAAGCGTTAGGTTAGGTTAGGTTAGGTTAGGTAAAGTTTTGTTGGATTCATTAGAGAAACTTTAAGTAAAAAGATTTTTTTTTTTACAAATGTCGACCATTTGATCTGTCGATCATTTTCCCTGTTGACCATTTGGTACTAGCTTCCTGCACACTCCGAGGGACTCCTCTCATGAGTGCCAGAAACGTTTCCTCGCAGTTACCGGAGGTATTTTATTCGAAAGATTTAAAGAGATAGAAGAGGATACAGAGATAAACAGGTGATGGGAGAAACTCTGTAGAGGAAAGTGTTTAACAGTAAAAAAGGAAATGATTTGAGATTAGGAAAAGACCTAGAATTATTATGTCATCTCCAAGACGATCAGGGATGCCAGTAGGGAACAACACAAACTGCCTGAGGTCATTCTGGATAGAGATATGATAGGCAAATTCAACAGCTGTATCTTGGGAATCAGAGGAAAACCATTGGCAGTGGTGAACATGTTGAAATCAAAGAGAGAATGATGATTTTAACGAAAGAAAAAGAGAGAATGTTTTCTAATTTGAAGTTTAAGTAGTATAATAACCAGTTGAGTTGGGAGACAGTTATGCAGAACAGATGACCTTAATAGTAGATTGACAGGATAGCCTTAGCCATAAGGGATAGCCTTAGCCATAATCGGAATATCAGTTCATTTGTAACTCTATTGTATGAATCGCTAAATTTATTGCTTCCTGTGTTGTTCACACTCTCTCGCACGCTCTCACTCTATGTATCGGATGGCTGTTACGAGCTTACAGCATTTTGTCTCTGTGTTGTGAGGAGTTACAATCCTGCGCCCTCGCCAAGATGTATTAATGAGGTTCTTGTATGAAGAATCTCTAAGTCCGATCTGTATCTTGTTCAAGTTTCCTGATGACATTATGGAAATTGTTTTTTATTAAGTTGTTTCAACTATCTATCTTATCATTTCAAAAAGTTTTCAGATGAAAGGTCGCCAAAACATTCAACTGGTCAGTAGATAAAATACTTACAAAGAGAAAGTTAAAATTGAAGGAAAAGGATCGTTTTAGCCTTTCCAACGTTATAAACTTTTATTTTCAATTTTAGGGACTTCTGTCATCATGTTTGATAGAATTTGTTTCTTAAAATTTATCAAAAAACTGAATAAAGACAATGGAATTTGTTTATAAGATTTGAAAGAGAAATATTCATATATTATTTCTTGATTATGCTTCTTTATCGTCTAATCATAAAGTTCCATTTATCAAATTCTTAATATTAAATATTGAACAATTCAGTTTCGAAGAAACTGTTTTCTATCAATTATCCATGTTTTATCATATGTTTTATCCGAATAATTATTTTCAAAGAACCAATTTCAAGTGTTCTTTGATATGAGTTTTATAAATAGAAAACTCGCTAATTCAACTTAATTTTAATAAACTTATTTACAATAGACTTTTCATTGTAATTACATCTCTATATCACCTGTTAGAATAGTTGGACTTGATTAGTTGTGTATATACAACTGACACTCACCGTCTGAACACTCACACTCACACTCGCACTCGCACTCGCACTCGCACTCGCACTCGCACTCGCACTCGCACTCGCACTCGTACTCCACGTTTCTAATTCTAAACTTACAAGTTTTTACTACCTCAGGTTATTAAATCCCATATTTACAATTTTTTGCAATTCTGAGGTAGACTTTATGTACATTTTTTGGTCAAAACCAAATATTTTTGATACAATTTTTAAGTTTTTCGTCCTATCAAGAGAATTTCTAGGACCAAAGAAAAAACAAGATTATATTTTTCTAGGATTAAATTCTGTGTTTTGGGTGCAGAATATTTCAATATGTTTTCCTAATTGGGAAATTTGATTTATTCTGATTTATTTTCCTGTTTTCTGTCTGTTCTAATAATCTATTAATGAATAAATTTTATCTAATGTTTAACTTTCTTCTGTATCTAGTTTCTTATTAAGGAATGAGAAAGAAACAGTAAAGACTCTTTTCATAGGCCTTTTTATTTTGACTGCCTTTTAACATCCTTTATCGGTTTTAGACACAAATTTAAAGTTTTCTGTTTCGTTTCTGTTTACCTCAATCAGTTTGTCCTTTTCTAAAACAAAGTTGAAGTTTTATGTTCTGTTTGTGAATATCCTATCTACTTTGTGTCAGGATAATCTGATTGTTCTCTTGTAGTATCTGTTGATATCTGTTCGAAGATATATGTTTGAGACATTTTTTAGTATCTGTTTTTCACGTGTTTTCTGTAATGTTCCCTTTAAAGTCTTCACTTCAAATATATGAACTTTCTATTATATTTGTTTCTAATTTCTTGCAAAATATGTATGGTTTTCTAACTTCTACATATAAAAATATATTCTTATTATATAAAAATATAAAAGATAAGTTTTTAAAACGCTTTTTCATGCAATAATAAATACTAAAGCTATAACTATAGGTGTTATTTATATTTTCTGATAAATAACTTATAATTTCAATGTGTTTCTGTAGTAATATGAACTATAACTATATGTGTTATTTATCTTTTCTGATAAATAACGTATAATTTTCAATGTGTTTCTCTGTACGTAGACTCGGCTGAAACGTTGAGATGTTTAAATTTATACTTTTCTGGAATAAATAACATACGTAATTTTCAATGTGTTTCCGAAGTAATTCGAACTCTAACTCTAATTGATGTTCTTTATATATTTCTGATTAATAAAACTGTACTCTAAAGTAGTGTATATGTTAAAAAAATCGAACTATAATGTTATGTGTTATTTATATTTTCTGATAAATAACGTATAATTTTCAATGTGTTTCTGTGGTAATTCGGTAACTTGAAGATTTAATTTCTTTTCTTGTTGTTCTGACGGTTCTTACGAAATCAGTTTTCATTATCAGTCCTCTAAATTTCTATGTTGTCTGAGAGAAGAAGGCATTCCACAGGAAATTTAAAGAACTTTAATGTTTATGGAATTTTTGTCTTTTGATTCTGAAAAATTGTGTTAAATATTTGAAGGTATTATCGAAGCAATGTTTAATGAATAAACTTGTTACTGTTATCCTTGCCAAGATGGTTCTTGTCAGGATTGATGTTTCTAGACAGATTTTTATTCTATTTGTGGGTTAACTCAACCCTTATCATATTTTCTCTTTATTCATGGCATCTGTTAATTTCATTATGGAGAAATAGAAAACAATTAGTGGTTTTTAAACAAACTCATTAGTTGGGCTTGAAATCAAAGTTCCTAATCTCTTTTATTACCTGAAATTATTTTCAGTGTTAATTTTATTAATTAAATTCTATATTTTCTTTTCAATCGAAAAGTTACTTAACTAAATGTATAATTTTCAATGCCTAAAAAGGCTTTTCCTTAAACCTAATGAAAGTTTTCATTACTTTCCTAATTTTTTTTATCGAGTTTCTCAAAGGTAACAACTAATCGGTATGTATTCCTTGATAAAATCTTTACTGTAGATTTCACAATTCTTGAATAGCTGCTAGAATTCTTTTGGTAAATAAACGGCTATCCTTTCAATTTTATTTGAAATTCCTGAATATTTCCGAATTCTGAAATGGTAGGATTCTCTGTCCTTTTTCACAGATGAGATTCGAATGATTCTGTATGATGTTTTCTGACAGAATTATTAAAAGTTTTGTATCCATATTGGTGTCCAAATTATCACGACTCTTGACCTTTACCTAACTTTTCCTATGCTAGTATCTATAAAAGAATGAACCTTTTTTCTGTCTTCTATATCTACCCCTATATTCATAGGCCTATTTGTTCTTTCTTTTACTTTTTAATAGAAGTAAATTCTGTTTCATTTCTAAGGTCAAATGTTGTTTAAATTTATACAACTGGAAAACTCACTTTGAATGGTTTTTTACGATGTTAACAAAAATGAACAAGAATGTAATTAATGAGAATTCTTGAAAGCTATCAATGAAAAAGTTCCTATCTAAAAAGGTGTCCAGTCTTTTCTACAGGTTATCTTCCTTGAGTCGCAATCCAAGAGGTCCTTTTAAATTCATCTTGTGATGTTATATTTTTCTTATCATATATCTTTTCTGACAGTATGATGTCTTGAAACTTAAAACTAAAGAAAACTATTTATCTCTTATTTGGAACCATCTGTTTCAAAATGTTAACCTAGGTTTCTTTTCAGTGAAGCCCTTTGGTTGAACAGAATGAAAATTCTTATTTTCTTTCTTTTTACTTATCCTATAAAATATGTAGGAATAAGAAAATATGTTATTTATTAACATTTGATTAATAAATAATTAATAAATAAACATCTTTTACAAATTTAGTTGTTCCAAAGAATAGTTTTTTCATTTCTGATTTGTGGTTCATGGAATATTTCAAAAGATATTTCCAGCTTTTCTATAAATTGCCGTTTACTCGTCCTTATATTACTCTTAATGAATCTTCGGAATTTCATATAAGAGTTAAGGACTTATAAAAATGCCTGTTTTATTCTCCTAAACCTTCTGTAAAAACTTTTGTCACCTGAGCCTTTTGAAAATTTACGAGAATAAAAGTTATTAAGATATAAGCTTTGGTATCCTTGAAGTTCTTCGATGATTGGAGCAGTTTTGCTAAACTCTTTGCAAAATTGCCAAACATAAAAATCATGAGGATGGATCATGTCCATCATTTATTTTCTTCAATAATAACTTCTATTTTTCTAAACAAAATTGTTAATTTATTTCTTAGAATATAAGAAAATGAAAAAATGTCATATAAATTTTGTTTTCAGACTTCAACTTTTTCTCAAAGT
>JABUQX010090777.1:0-14986 GCA_015478945.1 Trachelipus rathkii | reverse complement strand
TTAATTTCTTTACTCTCACACTTCCACTCGACTATTTGTACAATTGAAAGATCGTTTGACCTTACGAGGTGAATAACGTGGTAAAGATGCAACTATTTCTGAAAATTATGTCAAGTTTGTCTTGTGGTTCATAAGAACTTGTACGAAAAACACCAATTTTGATATTTTAATAGAAGAGGTAGGAAAGAAAGAAAAAGAAAACAAATTGTTAACTTCAAAAAAAAGGATAACCATACTATAGTTTAAATTTTTTTATTAAAAGACTCTTACTATTATCCATGTAAATAAAAACTTTCGTAAGTTAACACGCTAAGAATATCCAATATACACACGATTTTTTTATTTTCCAAAAACGAATACATCATACGTTTTGTAAATTATATGATAATATAATTATATATATAGATTTATTATATAGATTATATATATTATATATAATTAATTATATATTTATTTGATGATAATTAATATAAAATAATATTATAATTATATATATTCTATTTATTAGATAGATAATAATAAAAATTGGCCCCACCGAACTTTGCGTCAACGCGAAAAAGTTCTTGAAACAGCATATATATACTTTTACAAGTGTAAAAATGATTGATTTTCTTTATTTTATATTTTACTAGACTTATATTATATTTATTATATAAATATAATTTAAAGATATATAGAATATTTTTATATATTTTATTGAGATTATTAGAATATTCTTGACTGAAGGTAGGTTACCATTACGGTGAACATAGATTCAAGTGTATCTAGGCGTTTTGGGACTTCTGAGCGCGAGTGACATCTTTGATAGTTTTAAAGAACAAAGAGAGAAAATTGTGCAGATTTCGGAAAGTGATGCTTAAAAAAGAGAGGAGAGTTGGTGCTCAAAGAATAGAAGATGATGATAGAGGAGTGATTGATTCTGTTTCTTTTGTTTTTTATTTTTATATTATTTATATATGATATACAGGTGTTAGTTGCTTCTGGTATTGAGGGTGGAACTTTGTTAATGTTTAACATGTTTTTCGCATGCTGTATTCTTTAGCTGTAATTGTACTATTATTTTTTATCATTATGATGCTTATGTTCAGCTGTTTAAATGAGTGTTGAAGAATTTGTATCATGGTTAATGAATTATGTAATGATCTTCGCTTGGTTAGAAAAGTTAGGAAAGACCTCACGGATACTCTATTGTGGTGTCTATTGCTTTATTCCGTAAATGATACCCTGCGCACATATAAGGCGACGTAATTCATAATAGTTATATTCCATAGAACTAAATTAGATTAAAACAATGATATGTTATGAGATATGCTGTGAAATTTAATCTGAATTAGGTACGTGTTTGTACGATTTGTTGCTAGATACCTTATTGTTGTTATGTATGGAACTTTTTGATGTTTAGTAGTTTATTGTCCTCAGACGGTGTCAAGTGATGACTGATGTTTTGTTTTCCCAATTACACATGGTCTATGATTTTAGCTTCGCTGGTAATGCTTTGGTAAAGCTTCAGTATAAATGTTATATGAGTAAGTGACCACATTCCACGGTCGTGATCATATATTGTGACCCTTTGGTTTTGATATATATATGTATATACTATTTTTACTATATCATTTATAGGTGTTATCGCTGAAATGATACTTACGATTATTGTGACCTGATCAATTAGGCAATAGATAAACAAGGTCTATCACGGATGTCGCCATCTAAAGTGGTGTGGCGTCGGGTGGAGAACCGAGTTTGTATGCTTCTATGATTTTGTGTCTGTGTATCTGATGTAGTTTGTTACTTTTAGACACACCAGGTAACAATCGACTGTATTGGAACCATAGGACCCACGTAGTTCAACTGTAAGACTTCAGTGGTAGATTATACGTGAATTTACTGACCTATAATGCTATGATTTGCTTTATTTTCTCTCTCAAATAGGTCTTTTTTATTAGTCTGGTCTACTTTGTTTGGAGTAAAGGACTTTGTTATTTTATGGTTCGAAATTATTCTATTAGGGTGATCAGGAAATATGTTACTATTGTGAAAGAAGTTCTTTCAAACGCTTGAGTCTATGTTTGCCATACCAGATACTCGATGTCGTTCCAATTTCAATTTATTCGACCACAACAGAAGTCTAATTTCCCTGATGATTCGATAGGAAGAAGTTGATTAGGTCGTATATACCTATCTGTAGTGATTTACTTTATCTGAACACGAAACTCGAGTGTGAGTTATTCGGTAATTTTCTTACTTTTCTCGAGTAGTGAATCGTAAAGTTAAATGTAAAAAATTTTTATTTTCGACCCACTTTCTCAACGGTCGTTTTCAGTATGTGGTATTAGACAGTGTTATGTTCTATTCTTGTCTGTAAATTCTGAGTCATCCGCGCAGTTTTTCTGCAAATGTAAGAAATTTCAAACCTACTGTTATGGGATGTTTATGATTTTTCCTGAGCATTTGCTCTGAATTGAAAAAAGTGATGAAGTTGTTACGTAATATAGCTATCCGCCTTTCGTGTTCTCAAATATGGTACTTGTCTTGGAAGTCCAGTGAAGATGATAATATGTGGAGGCTTTACCGTAAGTATGCGTGGGTTAAACTAATGGTTGTAGTTAATGTCCGTGATAACGTCAAAGGCGTCTAAAACGATTTTAGGTTTGATGATTTGATACTTATTCTCAATCCTTTATTCTGCTGTGCGAAGTTCTAGTGGTGTTAATTGCTGTGTCTTATAGCCTTACCTTCTCATACTTGTTCTTGGAGGACTGCACATGTGTTCGATAGGTCCGTCAGATAACATTGCACTTCAACGAGGATGAATGAGTAGTAAGAGGAGCAGTTATTTAACTATCGTACTGACAATCTTTTTAGAAAGTATTATGAATTTTAATATCGTGTTCTTTCATATCACATATAATTTCTTACTGTCATATCAATGCCATGTAGTTTAAATTAAACACGCTGAGGTATAGTTGTTAAGATGATGAGTTTGTCATAAATGCGTATTCTGCATTCTATATCTCGTCTTCTAACGTCTTGTGTGTTACTAAACTTATGTTAGTTTACTGTTGTTAATTGTGGGATAAGTCGTTTTTGTATAGTATATCGTTTATTGGAGTAGTTCTATCTCCGATCGGTATGACTTCCTAGTTTGTGTTTATCGGTGTGAGTGATTCGCTATAATCATGTAAATAGTCATGACTATTAAATTAGTCTTAGTTCAATTGGTGATGCTTAGTATGCTATGCTCTCTTATATACGTGTAGTTAGAAAACTTTACTGAGTTAGACTCCCCTTTCTTATTCGTATGATTAGTGGTGAGAAGTAAGATACTGCAACTGTTATTTTATAGTGTAATATGTTTTTTAAGCCAATGATAGTTATCCACAAGCTTGGAGTTAATCAATAGTGAGACGACCAGAGACACAGGCTGTTAAATAGTGGCATCAAAATGATTTATATATATAAGGTAAAAAGAAATATATCAGAATCTGTATTTTTTTTTGTAATAAAAATTCTGACTGATTTCTATTAATTCATAGTTTTTTGATCTTTTAACTATTAGGGGTATAAAAAAGCTTTTCTATGTGTTGTATTTTTAATCCGTTTTTATTGTTATGTTTACTTGGTATAACTTATAGTTATGTATGCTTTTTTGCTTTATATTTTATCCGTCTGTTTTTAAGGTTTAATAATTATTCATTAACATTATTGATTAGTTTAGAAGATTTATGTCTTACAATAGTGTAACAGAGTAAGTACTGTTATTGTACTCTATGTTTTTATAGTTATCCTTTATAAATTTTTAGATTTTTTAAAAAGAATTGAATGAATGAGAAAACCCTTTGTTAAATTTTACAAAATTGGAAGTTTCTATTGTTATGGTGATGTTTTTTTGGATAGATTAGTAATTTAATATATATTTTTTTAAACAATTAATTCAACAAACTATTGCGGAGTAATGGAAACATGCCTAATCATGTTTAACGCATTTCTTTAGTGTTCTTTATCAGTTTTCCATTATAAATTTTTGATACTCTGAACTATCCCTAGGAGATATAAAATTGAATAGTCTTATATGCCGATGTATGCAGGACCACTTAATATTCCTGATTCCAGTGAGTATATTGTTAATGAGAAATACCTTGTATATGTCGTTTATGTTAATAGTTAGGATATGATATGACAAGAGTATTGGAGATTTTTGTCACAGAACCTGTCACAGCAGTTAATAGGAAAACAGACAAGTATAAGCGATGAGGTTGCAACGTAAACAAAACGATCTAGAGTAGAATATGTTGAGCTCGTAGTAGGAATAGTAATTCAATAGAGCGTTGAATTAGGTCTTAGATAGATCCCATGCTGCTCTTCAGTTATATTCTTGAATTGATGATTATAAGGGTATGTATAGGCTGACGTGATCATTTTCTATGAAGGGGCCATGCGTTGCTTCCTAAGATTAAATAATAGTTATTGGTTACTGGAGCTAGTCTAAAAAGGACCTGGAGTGCGGCTTATCGTAATGTTAAACTTCTTAATATCCGATATTTGACTAAAATTTGATGAGACATTAAAGAGAAAAGGAAGGATTGTTCTTCTTTATATAAATATATTTAATATATTGTCGCTGAACTTAGCCAGTCATATCGAATTTTCGGAAATATTATAAAAGGATAATTTTCAATATCTTAGTTAAACATTCTCCGGTGCCCTATACCAATGCACAATCATATGCAACACATGCATATAAGTCTCTACTGCGACTTTCTTAATTATTAACTTTTTACTTTATGTTGGGTGATACTGTACGAGTCTAAACAAGATCCATCTCGCTTTTTAAGTTACTCATTTCATTTATTATTTCTAAAGAGAAGATGACTTGGACTATTAGACTGGTCCTTACAAGCACTCGATGCTGAAGTGCAATATAGGAATTAATTCTTAATTTATAACTTTCAATCAGGAAAACTTTGACAGTCTCTCTTGTCTTTTCGCATATGGACAAGTATTTAATTCTTGATTTAATTATATCCTAAATATAATAGTAATCGTGTATAATTATATTTATAACCCTTCAAAGTTTTCGTTTTCTTTATATAGTAAATATTAACCTGTATCAGTATAAAATGATGTGACTAAAAAACATTCTAAAGAAGTCTTAGGATCACTCTATATTCGATAGCGCCATATGCGAGATACGGCTATCTAAATTCCTTTGCGTGAGCTCCACCGTCAGGACTGGATTGCATTCCCCTAGGTTTTTGCGGTGGCCCGGGTCGTTGAGATGGGTCGTTTGTCACTTTTAGAAACGATACACATGTATAAAAGTATTATAGATTATGTTCTACTCAATTATTATACTGTACCATTGATTAACTTTATATTACAGTATAAGCATATATATAATTTATAAATAGAAAAAGATTTAACCAGTTTTTATGATCATAAATAAATAATAATAACATTTTAGCATTGCATAATCGATACTAAGTTAATACATATAAGATCTAATGAGATATATATTATTTATATACTATGAAAGGATTATACTGATGAGAATATGAGATATAAAAGTATTTATATGAATTACTGTAAATATATTTGTATTTTTAGTATATTATAATATAATAATATATATATATATATATATATAATATATAACATACATAACGATACTAATATCATAGCGATTATCATTACAATACAAACTACAATACATACCCTCAACATGACATACGATTAACAATAAACATACATATTCAAGCGATACATACTATTATATTAGTCAAAAACTAACAATACAAACGAACATAACATAACATAAGTAATATATTATTTTATATTTTTTATTATTTATTTTTATAATATTTATATTTATTTATTTATTTATATCTTATATAATGATCTTGAGATTAACCATTCTATAATTATAGAATTTATGCTATAGCATAGGATATAATAAGACTTATTATAGTAATATAGTCACACTACAATATATATTGTTTATATTTATAAAATAACTGTGAATAATATGTATTTATTATTATATATATATAACTTCTCTAAGCAAATACTACTATTATACCTATATCACGTAGTTGCGGCAGCTCAAGACGACTATGTCTACTGGCGGTTGAATATCTGCTAGCGCCTTAGTCTATGCGTGCGCCAGAAGCTCTCCCTATAAGCGCGGATTTAGGCTCTTGCCAGGGCCGCCCATAGCAGCCCCACTAGCATGCGCCTCTCTTAAGTTATCTAAATATTGATTATTATAAGTCAGACTTGACATCTCTTATGAGGTAATTTGACTGGCCTCTCCTAATCCTAAAATTTTTACAGATCAACTTTATTGTTTCGGTGATCGAGACTGGGTCAAGCTTGCACAAGCTTCCCAGCTGGCATTTTCTTGGATATATATTTTTCAGTATTAGTTAGATTGTTAGGTAGGGGAACTGGACAGTTCTCAGATCCGCGCCGTGTCCTATATGCCACGGCTGTCTCCAGCAATATTATTTCTTTAAGGAGTAAGTTTATTGTTCACGGGTACATGGGACAGTAATTGGCACATGGGTCGTGGTAATGAGACAGTTACCACTTCATTAAATAACACTAAATCATTATTATAAAACATTCATATTTCTTCACGTTTAGCGATTGGCCAGTAATTATCTAAATGGCCAATTCCCCGCTCTTCTTAATTATTGATCAATTATATTGGTCGACTTGATAGTGATGGCCACGCTGTACCATGCTGCATTCATTAAAAATTTATATTAATTATTTTATTCTTAACTTGGGACATTCTAGTAGTAGCCCCTCAATGCGGCATTTCTCTTATATATTTTTAAATTATAATAATTGGTGTTGACTGGACATCAATTAAACCCCATAGACCATTATCAAGATTATCTTCTGTTACTTATTTATGGTGTATACTGGCACATCAAGTTCTTCTTAGAGAGGCCGATACAGCTGCCAAATAAAGTTATTACTTATCTTATATGTCCAGCTCTTAAAATATGACCATTCAGGTCTTCTAGAATTAGTTCTTAATTTATTATCGTTTGAACTAAACGAGATCTTGAGTTTTGAATGGCCCGACTTCTAATTATTATCAATTAATTTATATATTAGTTATGGTTGACCTAACAGCTCTATATAAGCCCCACGTGGCTTCTTGATATATATTCTTATAGTAGATAAGTATTAGATATGACAGACATCTTAGAGGGCAATGTCAGCTTTTATATATTAATTCTATAATATATAGACATGGTTTGGTTTTAGCGGCTTCGATCACTTCCCAAATATCAATATCCATGGCACCATAGACTAGTTTTAATACGTTCACGAGGCGATGGTTAAACCAAAATTCTAACCATAAAAACCGCTCAATATTAAACCACAAATAGATACATCCTACTTAATGGGTCTTGTTCTAATAACTATAAATTATTCATTACTTAATAAATAGTACCTAACTAATATACAATTGATCTCATTTCAAATCCCACAAATCACTCAACTTAGGCTAGAACAAGTACTTATAACATAAGAAATTAATTCATAACACTACCCTAAGAGCAATGTCCCTTAGCGAAGACAAGTCTCACCATGTTCAATGCGCTTTCCTTACGTGCACTAAGAAAACATATCCACCTGCTATCCAATCGCACCACACTCAAACTAGTGCTTCGGCAGGACCTCGCGTATCTCCATCCTAGATATCATATCCAGCCAATTTGCTGCTACCAAGCTCAAAAATGAGAGGGTATATATCACTCCAAATCCAGTCCACATAAACCTTAATAACTACAGTAGCATCTACCCAAATCTACGCTCCCTCAAACCCTCCAAGTCCACTATATCACTTGTAGATTAACAACCTGCCGAATGGTATTCGCTCCTGTGCCTTAGAATTATACTATTATGTATACCCACCCATCCTTATTACATCAGATACCCCTTCTTAAATTTGCTAAAATCGTATCACACGATCAACAAATAACTTCTTTGGAAACTAAGTCCATAAATGAGACAACACTATTACATGTATAAGATGACTCTTATATTCAATATGTATGCTCTCTTATTTATTTTCTTATGTATCTCCCTGTAATTCTCCCGTCCCAATCTTTAACTATCATGTGAAATAAATTTTATTGATCTCTTATTATCTCAATAGATAGTAAATATTTAATATTGGTAAATATCTCTGTATCATTTAAGACAAATGTTATCATTAAAATATATACCTAAAAACATTATCCTAACCCCTTCAAACGCCTTTTCTCTCAAACCGTTGACTCTCATCTATTTAAATCAATCTCTAGGTCTTTTATTAAATAAGGTATCCCAAACTTGTGCACAAATCTCTATTACTGGATACTCTAATAGCTATTAAAAGTTTACTTATAACTTCCTTGCTCTGATAAATGACATTACATTTTAACTCAAACACTATTTATTTTTTATTTTATAATCATTAATCATTAGATATTTTATAGGACAGATTAAAATCCACATGTGTCCTTATCGATATTATTCCCTCATCAACCTACAACCAAACATGCTCATGCTAAAATATTCCACTAATAAGCAATTGGTGCTTGTCAATATTGCGAAATATAAAATCACCAATTTGGTTAAATTAATTATTTTTTTGATTGGACAGTCTAGGTAGCCCAGTGGGCTTCTTACATTATAATTAACTATCTATATTATCTATATAATTATTATTAATAAATTTACCTGAATTCAATTTTTATGGGTTGACGGCGGACACTCCTAGATTGATTTCTGGTCGTTTTTTCTTCTCTTTATACTAAAAAATAAATATAGAAGTTTAGTATAAAAAAGAATTTATAATTATTTATTAATATAATATAATTAATAGGTAGTATGTATATTTAATTAATATATATATACTTGAAGATAATATATTATATATTATATATATAGTGGAATTACCTCATATAATAATAGGTAGAGAACCCTCTTTAAAAGATATCATATTATATATATATATATCAGGATTAGAAGTCTAGTTCTGTATATAGTATATAGTTTAATTAGATAATAATATATATACTTTATATATATTATATATATATATTATATATATATTTATATATGTGTTTTATAATTATTATATTTATATATTTTCGCGTAACATCAAAAATACAGAAGTAAAATTATATAAAATCCAAACAAATCAAAAATATTAAAAAATAAAAAAAAATGATTTGTCTAAAAAAAATCAAAAATAAATCAAAAACCCACGTCGAGACTAGGCGAACCAGCCATATAAGTTAAGCTGAATTTTTTATTATATCTCTTTAATTGATAGAAGTAAGCAACTTGATCATTTTTTGGGTTAATTTTAGTTAAAACATCATCTTAATTATACATAAATAATCTACAACCTAATCACAACATAGTCTTAACGTATGATCCAAGTTTTCTACGATGCTGTGGACTCATATCGTAAGTGACATCTGAAGAGATAGAGAGTAGATAGAGAGATAGAAGAGAGGATATAGAGAGAAGAGAGAGAGAGAGATAAGAGTATATACTTGGAAAACCTTAAATGATACACGATAAGTTGATAAATGATACATGAAATATATTATATCAAAATACCTAGAAAACTTTAAAGGTAGTGGCAATATATATAACTAAATAATTATCATACAAAAAAATTATAAAAAGAAATTTATTTTATAATCATATACTGCAAATAAAAATTAATTAATTAATAATAGATTTAATAAATTATATTAATATTAATATAAATTATAATATTAAATATAATATTTATATATATAAATATAATATAATAATATATTATATAAGATTATATTATATAATATATGTTTATTATTATTATATATTTATTAGTAAATATACGTATATATTCACATTGATGATTACTGTGTATGTTAATAATTGACCATATACTATATAGGCTTCAAGAATGTGAGTGGGAGGCATCAATAAATTTGATTTATATATTATAATATATATAATATATATATAGTGATCATTATATTTATATAGTATTATATATTATTATAAGATATTTATATATATATTTAAAAAAAGAATTAAGTTCTTGAAAAAAATGGGATAAAAATAATTATATAAAGCCCAAATTAATTTCATAAATACATGTTCAGAATTACACTGGCTTTTGGAATGCACGTAGTCATAGATCCAATACACAGGTAGTATTTAATATTGTACTTTAATCGGATAGAGGTGAATATAATAAAGAAAAAGAACAAAAAGATAAGCCTAGACATGGCCGCTCGAACAAAAATCTTCGCAGGGTACAAGGCAAATCCCATATCCACAGGAGAATATATCTCATTTTCCCTTCAGCAATAGTCGATAAAACATCTATAACATTTAATCTATATCTATTAAATTAAATAATATATTTTGCCGTATACCAGGATCTAGATATCAGTACATAATTGTTCAAGATAGGCAACAGTGGCCATTAAGCAGATAAAGTATTACCGTTGCACACGCACCGGTGCGTGCAGCACGAGAGAAAATATTATGCGGTAGGGGCGTCCACTTTGAATTCACATACCGCACCAGCCACTCGCAATCACAGCGTCCTGATCAAATTCTTAATAAAATATAAAATAAAGAAAAAAGATAAAAATTTGAGTGTATATATATCTATATTATATTATATAATTTTCCATTAGGTTACTTCCTTAGATACTTTATGTTTTGATTACCAGTATTAATTATATAAGTAATTTTGTATTTATCTATATTTTACTATTATATCATGCTGTTATATAATAGATATATATATTCTATGTATAATATATTTAATATATATTACTATATATATTTACCTAATGTATTTCGAGTATTTATTGATTAAAATTTTTTTTATTACTAAGCTTTTTTTTATTATTAGTATATCTATTTATTATATTTATAAATAATATGCTTATCCTCTTCAGTAGTTATTGTCTACACATTCACAGAGCGAATAAGATAGGATTATAGTACAAAACTATCTTTTGACAGAATGTACATTAACGATTGCCTATGATATCATTTTTTACGTTTAGTATCTAAATCATCTCCTGTACTACCTTACTATGTTAATAGCTATACATCTCCTATTGCTCTGAGGTTATTCAAAATTACGATTGATTAGGTAGTAACAAATAGATTCAATTTACGATGTCATTTGTCCCTCATCTAATGTTACCTAAACAACATAATTTAACCTATCATCCAAATTAGAGGAGAAATAATGCTTCCAACATCGTTTCTCTCATCAATTTTAGTTCTTGATCGGTCATTTTGTACTTTAGATTAATACTCACCTCTTCTCAGAGCTCATACCGAAAGGATGTAATAAACTATGTTTGCTGTTATCAATGATTATATATTCTTTTGAAATATTTGTTGATACATTTTATTTCAGTTTTGTCTTAAAGAGGAATCATCATGGGCTGGAAGACATTTTATGAATCATTTTATTTATTTATTCCTTTCTTCAAGGATTTAATAATTTTACTGTTTTGTCTGATGAATATAAACAACAAAGGCTAAAAAAGCAACAAAATCGTATAAGCAGTGCCCAACCTATAGTTCTCATCGACGGAGCAAATTATAATTTAAAAATTTTTGATTCGTTTAGAAGCGTCACGTCATTTCTTTTGAAATAAATCATTACCATATTTTTTATAATTTGATACCTATTGTTAGGTTGATGGTATTGATTAGATAGTGTTATAGTTAGGTAGATTAGATGCCATAGAATGATGATTTACAGATATAGTATTATTTAGTTCCTTTTACCGATTTTACCGGAAACTAATCGGCAATACATGTTGTTAAAGAAATTTTGTCGTTTTGATTATCCTAGCGATTATATATATAAGATAAAACTAATAGATTTTATTATATATTTGAGTAACAGAGCGTTAAGATTACTCACGTATTACCTAGCGTCGACTGAGCGGCTTTGATTGCTTATCGGATCCAAAATTAGTTAGATATGTTTTAAGAGTTCTTTCCTCTATGAAAGCAAACGATACCGTCACACACCTGCTTACATAACTCAAATAGGGTGAGTCCAAATCTACACATAGCGCATGAATAGAGTGTAATTTATAATATTCTCTCTCCTCTCTCACGCATAATGTGCATAATTTTTTTCACCTTAGATTCTCTAATCTTATCCCCTTTATTCTCCCGGCTCTTTGGAAACTATTAAATTAACACTTAAAAATACGAAATACTCTAAATTTAGCAGCTCTGTTAACCTTACATACGTTACAGTGATGTTTAATTATAGGACAAGATAATTAAGTTAATGTAAAAGCTGAAACAGTTTATTATACTTCAATAGAAAGACTGCCTCAAACCACGTGTGTGGGTCGTGAAAATATCCAATGAGTTATATAGTGACCTCCTCCGTGTGTCATTACAATTAATGGGAAGAGTTAACTTGCTTAGTAAATGAGAATCTAAAATTTTGTTGCAACTTTTTGTTAGATTATTACTCTGCAATCTGTATCCAGTGTCTTCAAACAAGCAGTGAGTGATCACTCATTTAAATATTCAAACGCATTAGGCACCGATTTCTGACGACGGTAATGCTTGCACAAATTAGCAACTTTTACCATATTACCTCGTATTTAAATCGGCTCGTCTCGCGTATACCCCTCGTACTAAGCCTGGAAGAATATTGCATCCTACCCACTCCGACGAATGTAAGGTGTGCTTTTTTTTAGCGGACAGAGGTTCTCTCAGAAGAAGGCAAAAGATACTTAAAAACACCATGCCTAATTGTACCAAGGAGTCCAAATTATCACATGAATGAAAGTGATTTAGTATGGAATGCTAATTTTTCCTTCGGAGCGTTGTAGCAATTTCTTTGTTGATATTAACACTTTAGAAACGATATTTTCTTTTAGCTCGACTATACGCTGTCTTGCTTATGTCACATTATGCACCAGATGATAAAAACATTGAAAGTAATTACGTAGAGTTCTCAGAATGAATTTGATACCTGAAACATGCCGCGTCCTTAATAATTTACCTAGGAGTCCAAGATAATTATTTACATGAATTGTGATTTTAGTATATGAGAATACTATAATTTTATCTCACAATTCTCAATACGATTTCTTTGTTAAACACTGTAAAACTTATGTATACTCTTTAATGCAAGTTGACTACGACACTTTTATTGCTACACCCAGTAGACGTGTAATGTGATATCTTTAAGAGGATTCTTCATAAGTTAACAAGAATACCTCCAAAACACCTGTATCGGCTACTAAATTACGTAGCGATCTCCAAATTATTACATGAAAATGACTTAGTGTACATTCTAAACAAAATTTTATATAAATGATGCCACCATTGTTTTCTTACCACTTGCTCCTTGTATTATTATCTTCTTTTGTATATATACCTATCTTGTTTATATATAACATATCAACTAAAGCCGTCGACTGAACCGTACTCATGTATTTTTTGCTACACCCAGATATAGGTAAGTATTTTAGTCAAGATACCCTTATTTCTTTGAATTAAAGAGCTTTAGTTCTTAAATCATGAAGATTTAGATTTGAATTAAAAAGTTTTTGTTCCCGTATCAAGATACTTTAGTATTTGAATTAGCTAAATCCTTGAATCAAGCTTTTATATCTGTGAATGAGAGAATTTCTTTGCGTAGATATTAACACTTAAAAAAACAGAAGGGTGAGTACAATTAATATACACTTAAAGCTCATGGCGACTAACCGCTTTATATTCCGGCTAAATGACTAGTCATAACACGCAGAATCTTGATATCTAACCCATCCTATACACTGCTGTGATTATTTTTGTTAGAGAGTTCCTTCATATACAAAGAAACTTTGATATTACGATCCTCGTGTGCAACGTAACAAATATTGACTACTAACCTCCTTACCTAAGGAGTGTCCAAATATTACATATGTAAGAAAGGAGCTACATTTTAGTCTTTGCAAAATGCTAAGTTTATTTATAACTTTTTAGTACGAGATTTCCTTTGTACGCGAGGTAACGTGTATAATTCACACTTAGAAAGCTACCCTATTTTACCCTACAGAAGCTCCATACACTTTATTATATGAACGATGACATGTCGTATTATGATATAAGTCCAATATTTTAATGAAATCTATCTCGCTCCTTATCCTCAAAAAACCTTATACTCAATACAATCTCTGCCACTTATAAACCTCTCTCCACATTAAACAATTCCTAGAGTCTCTCTCCAATGAATTATTTCACCAATGAAAGAGTGGATTTTTAAGTATGAAATGGGTAATTTTTTTACAACATTTTAGAAGGCCTTTAATATAATTGTGGGTATAACACTTTTAAAAACCGAGTTTTCATTCGAACATCCGTTATTATTGTTATCTTATCGATTTTATTGCTAATACCAAACCAAAACGTTTATACATATACACAATTTTCATAGTGAGAATTTTTTTTTAAAAGTAAGCCTCCGAGACCTTAATACCACCACCTGTACTCTGAGGATTGGTAAAGACTGCAAAAAATTATTAAAATGAAAAAGATTTGAGTAGAAGAGTATGCATTTTATTCTCAAACATTTAGAGTATTTTTGTTATACACTTTTTTGTAAACACAAAATGAGGGTTTACCCCTATACCTCTCATAAGGTGTCTAATAACTCTCGACGGAGTGTTTATGAGCTTTACAGCAGCGAGAAATTGTAAGATATTTTAGTATACATTCGAAAAGAATGAATAATATCCGGTTCAAACACCATGCATAAATTACCTAGGAGGTCCAAATTATTACGGATGAGAAAGTGAGTTTAGTTTATTATAATTGCCAATTATTTTACAACTTTATAATCTTATTGATTATATATAAACACCCTTTAAAAAACGATATATACCTAGCTCGGACTACGCTACTTATGTATTAATGAAGTACTACGCTC
>JABUQX010090776.1:15000-22500 GCA_015478945.1 Trachelipus rathkii | reverse complement strand
TTAATTAAATTTTTCTTTCCATAGTCAACCAAAACATTTCTGAGGTATAAACGAAAATTTTTTTTAAGCAAAATAAATAAGGTAGGTTATAGAATTATAAATATATGAACATATAGAGTACAATGTATTCTTTGTTATACAAAGTTTTAACATAAATATTTGACTTTAACAATTTCTTTATAAAAATAAATATTTTTATATAAATCTTAATCATAAATATTAACAAGATACTATTATTAAACATACATTAATTAAACATTTGGTCGGGTCGGTGGGTAATAGAGGAAAGCCTTCTATCAGTTGCTCTCTCTTCCCTTATTATCTCGAACCATTTTTGTTGTAATATTTCATGTAAGGCTTCATCGGTTCCCCTCCAATTTAATTGCTCCATAGTCCAACGTACTCCAGTACGTATGGTTTCTAGGGATTGCGAATCAGGAGAAAGGTTCTGATAATCAGATGGAGGATTTACATTTGTAGAAGTATGAAACATATTAGAATAATAAGTATGTGAAGCTGCTGCATTATTAGTTGACAAAGCAGGCAACAAATTTATATGGGACACATTTCTTTGATACTCGGGGTCTCTATCCCTCTGAATGAATGGGTGTACATTTGATTGTGACAATCTTGACCTAGGTAAAGTAACAGGATGCCTTGTAGTAACATTATAATTATAAGGATGATAACGGCTAGTCCCTAAGAACCTTGGAGCTGATACACCGGGTGTTACTGTATCTTCTGTTGTTGTAGGATTAGGACGTGACGTAGAAGGTCGATTACTTTCAGGAACATTTCTATCACTACTATCTGAATGACGGATGGACAATTGTGATCTGGGTCGAGGAAAAGGGCCTGAGCTGATTCGTGAAGAGATTGAAGAAATTCTGTTTGATCCATATGCTTGATGGGTTGTTCGGGTTTGGTTGATATCCAATTCAGGGTATTTCATCATCATAGTTTTGAGGAATTTTCTGTTTGGATGAAGCCCATCAGAGATGAGAGGAGAGCCCATCACTAAGGTTTCTCTTTCTTGATATTTTCTATGAGGTGTATTGGTTACCTCTACACTCTCTGAATCGGTCTCATGATACAAATCAAGGACTTCATTCCCTATGATGAGACGTTTATCCGTCCAGCTATACTGAGAATCAATCAGTTCTTCAAATTTGGTACAACACTTTATAGAATGTTCTCGTAATATATCTGGAGATATATCAGGATCATCGATGAAATGTCTTGCAAAAGCGGGTCCCCAATCCTTAATAACACGTTTACAATTAAAAGTATAGATGTCCGATATAGGTGGAATCATCAAATATACTTTAACATTAGGATTAATCAGTTTCGCGTCCTGAGTTATTTCTTCCATCAGAGGGGGTACATCAGCCATATTAAAATCTTCAGTAGGATGAAGTACTGTAGTAGACTTGACATCTTCTTTAATTTCCTTCTTTGTCCACGCCATTGTGATGAGTGACCATATGATAATGTACCGCACATCCTTTGTCATAAGAGTTTTTACTCTATTCGGGCAAGCTGAAATATGACGTCCTGACTGGAAATCCGTCCTCACAAACAGCTTATATTTTTCTCTTAAGAGACGTTTTTCATTTTTAAATAACCCCACAGTGGATGAACCCACTATCATTATTAATGACATTTTTTAATTTATTTAATTTAAGTCTGTTTATTACAATTCAGGGAAGGAATCTATTTAAAATGAGGAACGAATTGTGAGCACAGTCAGAATCCCTGATTCTCTGAAAAACAGTTAAAGTGATTAGTAAATGACCCCATATATATAAACCTGCAAAAAAGATTTTTAATTATTAGTACATGGATTATTAGCAATATTATAAAATTTCATAAAATAAAACATATAATATATATACATATATTAGGGATAACTTATATATGCTTACATATATATGCTTACATATATATGTGCTTACATATATATTAGGGATAACTTATATATGCTTACATATATATGCTTACATATATATGTGCTTACATATATATTAGGGATAACTTATATATGTTTACATACAAGAGTAGTACAATATATACTTGATTTGATATATGATGAAATTATTTAAGATCATCATGGATATCAATTATGTAATTTTTTTAAGGGGTAAATTTAAAATAAGAAAGTGACCTATTTAAGGAACAAGAAAGAAAACTACTGGATAGATTCATTATTTAAGAGAGAAAGAAAGAAAGGATAGATTTTTAAACTTAAATTTTTTTTTTTCATTTAAGAGTATTTTAAGGGTTTTATTTCATGAACAATAAATATTTAAAGGATCAAAACGGGAGTTTTCCTTTACAGGGTACACAGGGTAAGGCTTTTATTTTGTTATCTTTATAACTATACTGTGATTACTTAATTATTGATTGACAGGCATTCTATTTGTAATCTGTCTTATTATTTGGTAAGGAAAATAAAAATAAAAGTAAGCTTTTTTATTTCATAGTACTTTTAAAAAAAATTCATTTTAAAGTAAACCGGATAATCTTCGTTGCTTAATATGTTCGAGAGGTTTTGTCATTACATATGAATATTCTCTCACTGGGCCCCTACTTCTTGTATGTGGGCGCTTCTGAATTTCTTCCAATTCCTCATTACTAAAATGAACCATAGTTAAATCACTATGATCTAAAATTACATCATTTGGATTTCCAGTTATTTCTCCAACGATTTGGAAAGGTGTTTCCTGAATAGTTGGTACTGGTGATGAAATTCTGCTGGTTTGGGATCCATTTGCAGAAAAATCTGACAATCGAGGGGAAAAACCACAAAAATCGGGAGATTTAGAACCAATTGTACTTTCCAAAAGTGTTACATGGGACTCCCCTGGAGGGGTAAATAAGTTGGATCTCACTGATAATTCATTTTCTACTATCGGTGATATAGACCAAGAAGTGGTAGGTTTATCTTTAAAGTAAGAGTGGGGGGAAGTAATCTCGTCCTCATTCAAATTCCTCTTATCAGAACTTTCTACCATTATTCGAGGGTTAACAGACCCAAAAACGGAAGGATACTGGAACTTTTGAATCGGTTTTTGACCATAGAGATCGTAATAATCTAAAGATGGAGTCGGAATTTCTCTATACATATCAACCAAGGAAATACTACTGGTTTCTGGGGAATTTACAGGTTCTGAATTGTGGGAAGTCCAGACCGGTAAATCGGGAATTGCTTCGGGAGGTAATGAAAACTTAACCTTAGGGAAATTGTTTCTGATAAGAGTAGGTAATACATCAGAAACGTCATTTACGGATGGAGTAGAGACGTCATTTTGAATCATTTCTCTCTCTGTTTGAGGCATTCGTTTTTGATTGAGTTCAGATAAGTCTGGCATTTGGATATACTCTTCTATAGATATAGGATTCAAGTTTAGAAAACCTTCAAAGTCGGCCTCTTCCTCTTCTTTATGATCAAGACTATCATCAAATATAGAATCACTAAGAGATATTTCAGGTGAGTCAGAAAACGACTCACTACAATTAGACTGATCATCCGTGTCCTCCACAAATTCATCATCCTCAAAAATTTCATCTTCCTCTTCGGAGAAAAAGATCTCTCGGATTTCTTTATTCCGAGATAAGTACTTACGCAAGTAATTGGGGATGTCTATCCACTCTCTGAGATGTGAAAAATGAACTTTTTGTAATTTACTGGAAGGATTATGGAATCGACGTACAACATACGTCACCTTATTGGGGTTTACTTCTACAACTACAAAGGGCCCTTCCCATTTATTTTGAAACTTCATGGCAGTACTGAGGCCAGTCCGAATAACTTTCCGAGCTACCTTCTGTCCTTTTTTAAATGGTTTAAAATTGACACTGCCTTCTTTCCAATATTGTGGGAAAGTATGGGCAGGGGAAGGGGATTTTTGTAATAGGAAATCAGAAGGAGACATGTTTATAGCGCTGTGCACAGTATTATTATAAATTAAGATTGATGAAGGTAGTTCCTCATCCCAGTTTGCGGGTTGTTCCAGAACCAAACATTTAAGAATTTGTATTAGACTTCTGTTGAATCTTTCACAAACTCCGTTGCTAGCCGGATGTAAGGGTGAAATTCTAATATGTTTAATATTGTGCTTTTGCAATACCTGCTGAAATATGTGCGAGGTAAACTCGGTTCCATTATCCGTAAGGAGTCGATTATGGACTTTTGGAAGAAACGGTAAAACCTGATACTCTAATTTCCGTGACACCGTTAAGCTAGATTTATCAGGGATAGGGACGACCGACACCCACTTTGAATAGTGGTCGATAAAAACCATGCAATACTTATTTCCTTTATATGTTTTCGGAAATTGTAACAGATCCATAGCACACAGGTCGAAAGGGTAGTTAGCCAGAATCTTCAGCATAGGAGGAGTGATATTTGAAGAAAAATTTTTTTGCATCTGGCAAATAGGACAGCAACGAACTATATCTGAAATAACTTGGTTCACCCGGGGGTGCCAAAATTGTTTATATATTAACTGGAGTAATTTATTGCGACCTATATGTGCACATGACACATGAAGACCAAGAGCTATATGCATAAGAAGGTTTAAAGAAACTAAGTATAATAAATCATCTGACTTAGTTTTATAATATAGTATGTCATTTTCCAGAACAATTTGGAATCGGTGCATTTTATATTGTCGAGGTACTTGTTCCCAATTAAAGACTTGGTTATGTCCTCGCAAACCTTTGGATAGCATTTTTAAGGTTCGATCGTTGGATTGGTCATTCAATACATCTACATCATTCACGTTTGTATTACTGACCACAATATGTTTTACCCTAACCGTCTGAACTGGTGTGGTATAATCATTAGAAGTGCCGAGGCCATCGGCAACGATGGTCATCTGGTTATCCTGTATGTGGATTAATTGCTGTCTAGCCATATCCGGCAAAAGATGATTTTCCCGAAGAGCAGGAGTTCCCAATATCAATGGGTGGTCTACCATATATTGACTAGGAACTATGAAAAAAGCAGAAGGCTGTGTTCTAAATCCCATTTGGAAACTCAATTGTAAATCCACATAATGGGTTATGGGGATTCGTTCGGTTTTTTCGAATCCACTAATGGCTTTAACACCTACTGTTTCTGATGGTAGTAGGGTCTTCCCTTCTTTCAACAATGGAATAACCTCGGAGCTCACCAGGTTTACTCCCGCTCCGCTGTCTACAAGACAGTCATAATAGGGTTTTTTAAAATCATCCAAGGAGACACAAACAATCAAGGGCTCAATATCGGCTTGACAAAGATGGATGGGGATAACCATATCATCCTCGATGTCAACAGGTTTTCCGAGAATTAATCTAATATTTTCCACAATGTCATTTTTTTGGGGAGTATTCCTATCCTCCTCTACATTCA
The DNA here is from genome assembly GCA_015478945.1 of Trachelipus rathkii. Classification (NCBI taxonomy): domain Eukaryota; kingdom Metazoa; phylum Arthropoda; class Malacostraca; order Isopoda; family Trachelipodidae; genus Trachelipus; species Trachelipus rathkii. The sequence goes on along the minus strand of JABUQX010090776.1, from coordinate 17,105 downwards.
AGGAAGGTTCAAGAAAAAGATGTCTTAAATCGTTATGAATGGTTTGTTCAGCCACATAAGTATTTCCAGTGGAGTCTTGACTTATGTCCTTCTCCACAGGCTGACTCACGCCCGTGGGGACTGAGAGTTTAACGGTTCAGACTGCGACTTCTCATTGGATGACTGGGTAAGTTGGGAATTTGGTTGATTATTAGAGGATACTTTTTTACTTGTAGTAGCTCTATAATCTCTTGGCGATCTTTGGGAAGACTCTGGTGGGTTTCTGGTTTGCTTTGGGGGAGTTCTATATGAACATTTCATTCCGGAATGAGGACCACTACAAAAGGGACACTTTATTGGACTAGTGTTCTGAGGGGACAGGGGAAGTGACTTACGAGAACGACACTCGTTCTTTTCGTGGCCTTGTTTCTTGCAATAACTGCAAATTCCTAAGTATCTATAGCAGTCTTGCATTTGATGACCGGGTATTTCGCAATATTCGCAGGGCTTATTTTTCTTTTCATCCGGGGCATGACGGGAAACAATCGTACGAGTTTGAGAATAGTTGTTTTGGGGCGAGCTACGGCGATTATCTCGGTAATATCGACTACCTGAAGTTCTATTTGGAGGACTACGATGATTACGGTCGTAGCGACTACCGGATTTATCAGGAGGACTACGGGGTTTTTGATGAGACAGACGATTATCATTCGGGGACTGTCTTTGTCTAGGGATGGAGTCAGTTTTGTTCTTGACGACATCCACCCAACCAGGTGCCAATGTTTCAATTCTTATGATGGATTCGATGGTTTCATTGAGATCATCTTTTTTTGGTTTCTCCGTTCGTTTGTGATGAACAGATTTATCATTCTGTTCAAGATCATATTGTGAAATAGAGTTTGGAAACTCAATGTTATCGGTTTCCAGGGAATCTGCAAATCCCACTATTTTTTCCCAAGGGACTCTGTCAATTCCGTCCTGTTCTTTCATTTTTATGTACTTACGGACACTCCTTTCTATATACGGGGGAAGACTACATAGGAATGCTGTCCGAAGTGAACTGTGCTCACGCATATCCAGTCCTTGGTATGCGCGTCGGGCCAACCGTTCTAAACGAAGGGCAAACATTCGAATACTCTCTTTTTTCTCTAAACGAGCCGAATGATATGCTTGTAACTGGTATTCCTTTTTCCTTCGGTATGGAACCAGTCAACAAGGGTATCTCTTACGGAAAAGTAATCCCTGTCATCTTTGGTGATTAGCTTATACAACTGAAGGAAGCTGCCCTCCAGCTGTCTGCCGAGTAATCGTAACCATTGATGAGGGGCATTGGGGTAATGAAGACTACAATAAGCTTCGAAGTCTCCCAAGTATATTAGTAAATCTTGGTCGGTTTCATATTTAAATTTACCTGGGTCAACCACCTTTAGTTTCTGGGAATTTTTGACCAGTTGAGTCAGTAGAACTATGGCTTCTTCCAATAAGTCCAGGCGCTGTGTTATTCTAGGTTCTGCACACATCGCCTCTTCCGAAGGATTTTGTCGTTGTCGATAGACTCTTTGAGGCGGTGGTTGCAATAAAAATCTACTTTGAGTCTGGGTTGCATTATCATGATACGAATTAGACTGTGTAGACTGGGATTGATAAGAGTTACGGGGAAGAAATTCATTACGGGAGTTTTCTCCTCTAATAGGGGATAATAGACGTTTCCTATCCTCTTTATGCCTTAAAACTGGCTTATCAGGATGTGGGACATCATGAGATCTGGGATATGAATCCTCTTTTGGTTCAATAGGCCTAAACGAGGGACGGGATATGACTACTTGATCTCTTGTTAGCAAGTTTCTAGTTCGTTTAGGAGACGAAATTCTTTTGATTTCATCTTTATCAAAAGACGTATTTTCTAAATAAGTTGTTTTCTTCGGGGGTGTTTTCAGGGAATTTACTGATGACTTAGGACGGACTAATTCGGGAGGATCAGTCATTCTCTTGTGCATCTGATCACTCTTCCGAGAATAGGAATCATAAGTATCATAATCAGGATTTCTGCCATGTTGTTTGCTCATACGTTCTAATAATTTCTTTTCGTTGTAAAATTTGACGAGGTATTTGGATAGGGTAGGAAC
>JABUQX010090776.1:0-10000 GCA_015478945.1 Trachelipus rathkii | reverse complement strand
GACTCAAGCTCCGGCTCCTACTCCGGCTCTGTCTTCACTTTCGGCTCCGGATATGACTAAGGTTTCTGAACTTTTTGAAAATTGTTCAGTAAGTCTTCTGGCAATAAAGTTTTCACGTAAAAATATTTTTAAAAAATATTCATACCCCGGCTCCGGCTACGGCTCGGCTACGACTTCGGCTTCGGCTCCGGATCCGACTAAGGTTTCTGAACTATTTGAAAATTGTTCAGCACGTTTTCTATCAATAAAATTTTCACGTAAAAATTTTTTTTTCGAAAAGAAAATCATTCTCTGCTTCCGACTTATAATTTAATCCCGGCTCCGACTCTGACTCGGCTCCGGCTGTGACTCCGAATCAGGATCCGACTAAGGATTCTGCACTATTTGAAAATTGTTCAGCAAGTCTTCTGGATTTAATTTTTCATCTAAGAAAATTACCTCTTGAAAAATTTTATACCCAGGATCCAGCTCCGAATCTGGATCCGGATCCAGTTCTGGACCCGACCAAGGTTTCTGCACTATTTGAAATTTGTTCAGTACATTTTCTGGTATTAAATTTTTCATCTAAAAAAATATTTTTTGAAAAAAAATTTATACCCAGGCATCCGGCTCCGGCTCCGGCTCCGGCTCCGGCTCCGGCTCCGGCCTAGCCTCCAGCTCCGGCTCCTACTCCAGCTTCGACTTCACTTTCGTCTCCGGATCTGACTAAGGTTTGTGAAGTATTTAAAAATTGTTCAGTACGTCTTCTGGCAATAAAGTTTTCACGTAAAAATATTTGTTATTTGTCTCCGGATCCGACTAAGGTTTCTGAACTATTTTAAAATTGTTCAGCACGTCTTCATCAATAATATTTTCACCTAAAAAAATATTTTTCGAAAAAATCATACTCTGGCTCCGACTCCATCTCCGACTTTGAATCCGGCTCCGGCTCCGAATCTGAATCCGGATCCGACTAAGGATTCTGCACTATTTGAAAATTATTCAGCAAGTCTTCTGGAATTAATTTTTCATCTAAGAAAATTATCGCGAAAAAATTTATACCCACGATCCGGCTATGAATCTGGATCCGGATCCGGATCCGGACCCGACTAAGGTTTCTGTACTATTTGAAATTTGTTCAGTTCATTTTCTGGCATTAAATTTTTCAACTAAAAAAATATTTTTTGAAAAAAATTCATACCCAGGCTCTGCTCCGGCTCCGGCTCCGGCTCCGTCTCCGGCTCCGGCTCCAGTTCCGGCTCCGGCTATTACTCCCGCTCCTACTCCGGCTCCGACTTCACTTTCGGCTCCGGATCTGACTAAGGTTTCGGAACTATTTGAAAATTGCTCAGAACGTCTTCTGGAAATAAAGTTTTCACGTTAAAATATTTTTTAAAAACAATTCATACCCAGGATCCGGCTAGGGCTCGGGCTCCGGCTCCGGCTTTGGCTTCGGCTTCGGCTTCGGCTTCGGCTTCGGCTTGGCTTCGCTTTGCGGCTTCGGTCCGGATCGCGACTGAGGTTTCTGAACTATTTGAAAATTGTTCAGCACGTCTTCTATCAATTAAATTTTCTCCTAAAATTTTTTTTTAGAAAAACCATACTCTGGCTCCGACTCCATCTCCGACTTTTAATCCGGCTCCGGCTCCGACTCCGAATCCGGATCCGATTAAGGATTCTGCACTATTTGAAAATTGTTCAACAAGCCTTTCTGGCAATAAATTTTTCATCTAAAAAATTATCTCTTGAAAAAATTTATACCCAGGATCCATCTCCGAATTCGTCTCCGGATCCGGATCCGGATCCGGACCTTACTAAGGTTTCTGCACTCTTTGAAAATTGTTTAGTGCGTCTTCTGGCATTAAATTTTTCACCTAAAAAATTATTTTTGAAAAAAATTCATACCCAGGCTCCGGCTCCGGCTCCGGCTCCGGCTCCGGCTCCAGATGCGACTTTACCTTCGGCTCAGGATCTGACTAAGGTTTCTGCACTATTTGAAAATTGTTTAGCACTTCTTCTATCAATAAATTTTTCACAAAAAAAAATATATTTTCCGAAAAAAATCATGCTCCGACTTCGACTCCGGCTCCGACTCCGAATCCGGATCCGATTAAGGATCCTGCACTATTTGAAAATTGTTCAGCAAATCTTCTGGGATTAATTTTTCATCTAAGAAAATTCTCTCTTGAAAAATTTATACCCAGGATCAGGCTCCGAATCTGGATTAAGGTTTCTGTACTATTTGAAATTTGTTCAGTACGTTTTCTGGCATTAAATTTTTCACCTAAAAAAATATTTTTTGAAAAAAAATCATACCCAGGCTTCGGCTCCGGATCCGACTAAGGTTTCTGAACTATTTGAAAATTGCTTAGCACGTCTTCAATCAATAAAATTTTCATCTAAAAAAATATTTTTCGAAAAAATCATACTCTGGCTCCGACTCCATCTCCGATTTCGAATCCGGCTCCGGCTCTGACTCCGAATCCCGATCCGACTAAGGATTTTGCACTATTTGAAAATTGTTCAGCAAGTCTTCTGGAAATTATTTTTCATCTAAGAAAATTATTTCTTGGAAAAATTTATAACCAGGATCCGGCTCCGAATCTAGATCCGGATCCGGATCCGGACCCGACTAAGGTTTCTGCACTATTTGAAATTTGTTTTTCAGTTCATTTTCTGGCATTAAATTTTTCACCTAAAAATATTTTTTGAAAAAATTAATACCCAGGCTGCGGCTCCGGCTCCGGCTCCGGCTCCGGGTCCGGCTCCGGCTCCGGCTCCGGCTCCGGCTCCGGCTCCGGCTCCAGCTCTGGCTCTAGCTTCGACTTCACTTTCGGCTCCGGGTCTGAATAAGGTTTCTGAACTATTTGAAAATTGTTCAGTACGTCTTCTGGCAATAAAGTTTTCACGTAAAAATATTTCAAAAAAACAATTCATACCCAGGATCCAGCTTCGGCTCCAGCTCTGGCTCCGGCTCCAGCTACGGCTACGGCTCCAGCTACGGCTCCGGCTCCGGCTCCGACTTCGGCTTCGGATTTTGCTCCGGATCCGACTAAGGTTTCTGAACTATTTGAAAATTGTTCAGCACGTCTTCTATCAATAAAATTTTCACCGAAATAAAATATTTTCCGAAAAAATCATACTCTGGCTCCGACTCCATCTCCGACTTTGAATCCGACTCCGACTCCGAATCCGAATCCGATTAAGGATTCCGCCCTATTTGAAAAGTTTTTCAGCAAGTGTTCTGGCAATAAATTTTTCATCTATGAAAATTATTTCCTTAAAAAATTTGTACGCAGGAATTCCTCCTCCGGAATCTTCTCCGGGATCCTAGATCCGGACCCGACTAAAGTTTCTGCACTATTTGAAAATTGTTACGTGCGTCTTCTGGCATTAAATATTTCACCCAAAAAAATATTTAAAAAAAAAATCATACCCAGGCTCCGGCTCCGGCTCCGGCTCTGGCTCCGGCTCCGGCTCCGGCTCCGGCTCCGGTTCCGGCTCCGGCTCCGTCTCCAGCTTCGGCTCAGGATGTGACTAAGGTTTCTGCACTATTTGAAAATTGTTTAGCACTTCTATCAATAAATTTTTCACAAAAAAAAATATATTTCCTAAAAAAATCATGGCTCCGACTTCGACTCCGGCTCCGACTCCGAATCCGGATCCGATTAAGGATCCTGCACTATTTGAAAATTGTTCAGCAAATCTTCTGGGATTAATTTTTCATCTAAGAAAATTCTCTCTTGAAAAATTTATTCCCAGGATCAGGCTCCGAATGTTGGATTAAGGTTCTGTACTATTTGAAATTTGTTCAGTAGTTTTCTGGCATTAATTTTTTCCCTAAAAAATATTTTTTGAAAAAACATCATAACCGGCTTCGGATCCGGAATCCGACTGTAGGTTCTGAACTATTTGAAATTGCTTAGCACGTTTCAATCAATAAAATTTTCATCTAAAAAAATATTTTCGAAAAAAATCATACTCTGGCTTCCGACTCCCATGTCCGATTTGCCGAATCCGGCTGCCGGCTCTGACTCCGAATACCGATCCGGACTAAGGATTTTTGCACTATTTGAAAATTGTTCAGCAAGTCTTCTGGAATTAATTTTTCATCTAAAAAAAATTTTCTTGAAAAAATTTATACCAGGATCCGGCTCCGAATCATAGATCCGGATCCGGATCCGACCCGACTAAGGTTCTGCACTATTTGAAATTTTTTCAGTTCATTTTCTGGCATTAAATTTTTCACCTAAAAATATTTTTTGAAAAAATTAATACCCAGGCTGTGGTTCCGGCTCCGGCTCCGGCTCCGGCTCGGCTCCGGCTCCGGCTCCGGCTCCGGCTCCGGCTCCGGCTCCGGCTCCAGCTCTGGCTCTAGCTTCGACTTCACTTTCGGCTCCGGGTCTGAATAAGGTTTCTGAACTATTTGAAAATTGTTCAGTACGTCTTCTGGCAATAAAGTTTTCACGTAAAAATATTTCTAAAAAACAATTCATACCCAGGATCCGGCTTCGGCTCCGGCTCTGGCTCCGGCTCCAGCTACGGCTACGGCTCCGGCTACGGCTCCGGCTCCGGCTCCGACTTCGGCTTCGGATTTTGCTCCGGATCCAACTAAGGTTTCTGAACTATTTGAAAATTGTTCAGCACGTCTTCTATCAATAAAATTTTCACCGAAAAAAATAATTTTCCGAAAAAATCATACTCTGGCTCCGACTCCATCTCCGACTTTGAATCCGACTCCGACTCCGAATCCGAATCCGATTAAGGATTCCGCCCTATTTGAAAATTTTTCAGCAAGTGTTCTGGCAATAAATTTTTCATCTAAGAAAATTATTTCTTGAAAAAATTTGTACCCAGGATCCTTCTCCGAATCCTTCTCCGGATCCAGATCCGACCCGACTAAAGTTTCTGCACTATTTGAAAATTGTTACGTGCGTCTTCTGGCATTAAATATTTCACCCAAAAAAATATTTAAAAAAAATCATACCCAGGCTCCGGCTCCGGCTCCGGCTCTGGCTTTGGCTCCGGCTCCGGCTCCGGCTCCGGCTTCGGCTCCGGCTCCGACTTCACCTTCGGCTCAGGATCTGACTAAAGTTTCTGCACTATTTGAAAATTGTTTAGCACTTCTTCTATCAATAAATTTTTCACAAAAAAAAAAATATTTTCCGAAAAAAATCATGCTCCGACTTCGACTCCGGCTCCGACTCCGAATCCGGATCCGATTAAGGATCCTGCACTATTTGAACATTGTTCAAAAATCATGCTCCGGATTAATATTTCATCAAAAAAATTATCTCTTGAAAAATTTATACCCAGGATCAGGCTCCGAATCTGGATTAAGGTTTCATATTCATTTGAAATTTTGTTCAGTACGTTTTCTGGCATTAAATTTTTCACCTAAAAAAATATTTTTTGAAAAAAAATCATACCCAGGCTTCGGCTCCGGATCCGACTAAGGTTTCTGAACTATTTGAAAATTGCTCAGCACGTCTTCAATCAATAAAATTTTCATCTAAAAAAATATTTTTCGAAAAAATCATACTCTGGCTCCAACTCCATTTCCGATTTTGAATCCGGCTCCGGCTCTGACTCCGAATCCCGATCCGACTAATTATTATGCACTATTTGAAAATTGGTTAGCACGACTTCTGGCAAATTATTTTCAATCTAAGAAAATTATTTCTTGGAAAAATTTATTACCAGAATCCGGCTCCGAATCTAGATCCGGATCCGGATCCGGACCCGACTAAGGTTTCTGCACTATTTGAAATTTGTTCAGTTCATTTTCTGGCATTAAATTTTTCACCTAAAAAATATTTTTTGAAAAAATTAATACCCAGTCTGCGGCTCCGGCTCCGGGTCCGGCTCCGGCTCCGGATCCGGCTCCGGCTCCGGCTCCGGCTCCGGCTCCGGCTCCGGCTCCGGCTCCGGCTCCGGCTCCGGCTCCGGCTTTGGCACCGGCTCCGGCTCCGGCTCCGGCTTCGGCTCTGGCTTCGACTTCACTTTCGGCTCCGGGTCTGAATAAGGTTTCTGAACTATTTGAAAATTGTTCAGTACGTCTTCTGGCAATAAAGTTTTCACGTAAAAATATTTTTTAAAAACAATTCATACCCAGGATCCGGCTTGGGCTCCGGCTCCGGCTCTGGCTCCGGCTCCAGCTACGGCTACGGCTCCAGCTACGGCTCCGGCTCCGGCTCCGACTTCGGCTTCGGATTTTGCTCCGGATCCGACTAAGGTTTCTGAACTATTTGAAAATTGTTCAGCACGTCTTCTATCAATAAAATTTTCACCGAAAAAAAATATTTTCCGAAAAATGCATGCTCTGGCTCCGACTCCATCTCCGAATTTGAATCCGACTCTGACTCCGAATCCGAATCTGATTAAGGATTCCGCCCTATTTGAAAATTTTTCAGCAAGTCTTATGGTAATAAATTTTTCATCTAAGAAAATTATTTCTTAAAAATTTAGTACCCAGGGATCCTTCCGAATCCCTTCCCGGATCCAGATCCAGACGCGACTAAAGTTTCTGCACTATTTGAAAATTGTTACGTGCGTCTTCTGGCATTAAATATTTCACCCAAAAAAAATATTTAAAAAAAAATTAATCATACCCAGGCTTCGGCTCCGGCTCCGGCTCTGGCTCCGGCTCCGGCTCCGTCTCCGGCTCCGACTTCTCCTTCGGCTCAGGATCTGACTAAGGTTTCTGCAGTATTTGAAATATTGTTTAGCAAGACTTCTGGCAATAAATTTTTCATCTAAAAAAATATTCTTCAGAAAAAAATTTATACTATTGAACCTGCTCTGACTATTTCTCCGACCTCGACTCCGGCTCCGGCTCCGGCTCCGACTCCGAATCCGTATCCGACTAAGAATTCTCTACTATGTGAAATCTGTTCAGCACGTCTTCTTTCAACAAATTTTTCATAAAAAAAAATTTTCTTGAAAAAATTTATACCAAGAATCCGGCTCCGAATCCGGATCCGAATCTGGCTCCCACTCCGGATCTCGATCCAACTATGGTTTATGCACTATTTGAAAATTGTTCAACACCTTCTGGCAATAAATTTTTCATCTAAAAAAATATTTTTCGAAAAAAAATCAAACTTTCAAAATCAAAGCCGAACTTCGGCTCGACTTCGACTCCGGCTCCGACTCCGGATCCAGATCTGACTAAGGATTTTGCACTATTTGAAAATTGTTCATTACGTCTTCTGGCATTAAATTTTTCACCTTAAAATATATTTTTAGAAAAAAAATCATACCCAGGATCCGGCTCCGTCTCCAACTTCAGTTTCAGCTGCAGATCCGAATAAGGTTTCTACACTATTCAGCAGATCTTCTAAAAAAATATTCTTAAAAAAATCATACTCCGGCTTCAGCTTCGGCTCCAGCTCCGGCTCTGGCTCCGGCTCCAGCTCCGGCTCCGGCTCCGGTTCCGGCTCCGGCTCCGGCTCCGGCTCCGGCTCCGGCTCCGGCTCCGACTTCGACTCCGGCTCTGACTTCGGATCCAGATCCGACTAAGGATTCTGTATTATTTGAATATTGTTCAGCACATCTTCTGCCAATAGATTTTTCATCTAAAAAAAATTATTTCCTGAAAAAAAATTATACTCCGGCTCCATTTATTTGACTGAGTAAAATCCGAAGAATGAGCTAGAGGTTGAGAATATGAAAAAAAATTCGATTTTTTAAAATTATAAATAGAAATTTTTTTTGATCCTAAACCTGGAATTGCAATTTTGACTGGAATTGAAATTTTTTAGTTACTACACCTCACTAAATAAATTTGTGTATCTAAAAACTATTTAGAATTTCTAAAAAATAATTACACCATGATATTCAAGAGAAATTTTTCTACTAATTTATATAATAATAAAAAATATGAAAATTTTGATTTTGATTTCAAAAAGTAGGGGGTCTAGTTATGAAGTCTCCTCCTACCAACTAAGAATAATTTTTTTTATTGTTATGTTTCTTGTTGGGTCATTTTGTTTCTTCTAACAAAAAGTAATAAAAACTATATATTTAATTTGTAAATAAATGGGAGGAAAACATTATTAACTCAATAGTGAAGCAATAATAACATCAAAATTCGATAACAATTTGATGTTAAGGTAAATAAACAAATTTAGTGATAAGTTCCAAAGTTATATTTGAGAGGAAGGAATTCCTCAACTTTCAATATATTAAAAATTAACCGTGAACTCATTTATTATTATCCAAATTTCTTTTCCCATATATATATATATATATATATATATATATAATATATATTATATATATATATATAATATATATATAATATATATATATTATATATATATATATATATTTATATATATAATATATATATATATATATATATATATATATATATATATATATATAATATATATATATATAATATATATATATTATATATTATATATATTATATATATATATATATCTATTATATATATATATATATATATATATATATATATATATATAGGAAAACCCTCTAAAAGGAGGGGGATAATAATGAGCGAGCTAGTGAAGAAGGTAATATACAAGTCCCCTCCCCTTCTCTATTTCCTGTTCCCCTCTTTTTCTCCTTTATGTGTTTCGGAGAAAAAAGTAGTTACCCAATATCTGTCTTTCTATAGTTCAGTCCATATGCAGGTAGGCTTTTTTTTTCCTACAAGGCAGAGCCACAGACAATCACAAAAAATAAAAAATATTACAATATCATTTTACAAACGATTGTGACATAGTCAGTTATTTAAAAATCTTGTAGTGTGAAGAAGTACCATCAAACCTCCACCTTCTAACTAGGAAATCCTTGTCACATACAGGACGTGCACGAAACATCACACATATATGTGTACCAAACCAGTTACAAGATGGTGGGCCCCTCTCAAGAACAGACGGAAAATTCTTGAGATTCCTTAATAAGAAAATAAGGGAGTATATTGACGCTCATGACGAAAAAGACGTACAAAGGTATATCTGTTGTATCTCCAAAATAGATGAAACTGGAGAAATTCCAGTATGATCTAAACTACGCTAGTATGACAGTGATAGAATGTTTATTTCTTTATTAAAAAAAATTATTTAAACTCTTGCGTAAAAACAAAAGATGAAGGAATACTTGATCTTCTGCACATCTAGCTCTCACGCATAATTAATAACTTAATGTAGGGTACCCTAAATTTATAAACACGAAAGCAAATATAAAGGCACCACTTTAGATTACTAATTAACATGCAATTAGATTTACACTTATGCAATTAATTAATAAAAGGTTAAAAAATGTTAGTGCGTCTGTTTTATTAATTATAAAAGAAAGAGAAAAACACAACGCGCAAATGAAAGTACACTGAATGAGAAGGAAAATGCGACCATGAAGTAGGCTGATATGCTACTGAGGCCTCTGGTTAGTTAAGAGTTGCTAATCTTTTATAAGGTGATGATCTCACTCTCAAGTCTCGCTAATACCTCCCTTTCCCATTCTGATACAAGGGGGCTTGAAGCTATAATGCGTTGAAATAACAATAAAAAAACGGATCATACGTCTTTGAATCACCACCTAAAAAAATGAAAATTGTAAAATTCTGGGAAATACGTATATTCAATATTAGGAAAAAAAACAAAACTGTATATCTTCCATTTTTTTTAACTTCACAGAGAAAAAATTTCAAGTCTATATATACATATATATATAATATAAATATATATATATTATATATATATATATATATATATATATTATATTATATATATTATATATCTATATATATATTATATTATTATATATATATATTATAATATATTATATTATATATATATATATATATATATATATATAATATTATATATTATATATATATATATATATATATTATATATATATATATATATATATAATATATATATATATATATATATAATATATATATATATTGGTCGAAAGAGTGCAAATATCGACCATTGTTTTTTTTTATTATTATTATATTTTTCTTATTTTTCTGCACTATAGT
>JABUQX010090775.1:32500-34841 GCA_015478945.1 Trachelipus rathkii | reverse complement strand
CATAATAAATCGCAATGTTGTTTACAAGAGCAAAGAAGTAATAGTAAACTGTATAATAGCTATGTTAGGCCAATAATAGAGTATTCTGCCCAAGTTTGGCCCCTTATTTAAAGAAAGACTTAGATATGCTAGAGAGAGCTCAATGTAGAGACAACAAGGGATGATTTTCTGGGTTTGATGGTAAGAAGCTATGAGGAGAGGCTGAAGGAGTTAGGAATGTTTTCAGTAGAAATGCGATTTCTCAACGGGACTTTGATTACAACTTCTACAAATTTTACATCTATGGATATACGGAAGGACCAATAATTCTTCATAGTAGAGCACGGACGGGAGACCAGGGGCATAAAACAAGAAATTAAGAAGAAAGCATTCCATCGATATAAGAAAGCATTCTTCAGCAGAAAAAAAGAGCTGTTAAATTTTGGAATGGTTTGCCACAGGAGTTGTATATATATATATATTATATATATATATTATATATTATATATATATATAATATATATATATATATATTTATATATATTATATATATATATATATATTAAAAATTATATAATATATATATAAATATATATATATATAATATAATGTTCGAGATAGGGAACCGGGAACTAGCGATGATGCTGGAAAATGCACGCCTCGCCACTGGTTTTCACATCATAAAGCTAACATATCATAACCTGAATAAGAATATAATGTACAAGGCAAACCTAACATACTTACGGGCGAATAAACGGCTAACATTAACAACGTTCCATACTTAACAACAGTAAAGTAACTAACATTGCATAAACAGAACGTAAACCTTTTCGCACCTTTGCAAAACATAGCTCTAACAATCATTGTTAATTTAGGTTACATAGTAATATTTAACAAAAAATTTATTATAAACCTTACCTAATTATCATACAGACCAACGAATATATGCTAATGGTAACAAAGTTTTCACATTTCACATTAACAGATCATAACCTGAACTAAGAATATAATGTACAACGACAAACCTAACATACCTCACGTATGAATTAATCTGCTAACACTCACAAAGTTCCCTACTTATCAAAGAAAAAGTAGCTAGTGCATACAAAAACTCAATCTATCTCCACTTTTCCAACATATCAGCAACAGACTAAAGCAGTATTACCGAAAAAATCCTTAAACCAAAGGTCCAATCATCAAGATACAGCATCTTGAACTATGAATGGATACTACATTCATCAAAGATCCACGCATAGTAAATATAACATTAATTTTGAACATGAATAAACGTAGACAAAATTAGCGAAATTCTCGGCCACACCTAAATTTATTCAGTAAAAACTTACAGCCCACGTTTCTACACATATCACCAGCTACACAGTAATATCTTGACGGAAACTTATCAATTTCTATACAAATCAGTGTTAATTTCACATTGCCATGATAATATTTAAAAAAACGTAACAGAAATTAAACATAGCCTAACAAAATTATCTAACACCTACAATGGGTGAAAACCTACAATAGATTACTAACATTTGGAACTATGAATAAGACATTAACATTTGGACTATGAATAAGTTCTCAACATACCCCTCATTACACAGCAAAGCTCAACCTATCCCTGCTTTTCAATCATATCATCAGCAGCTAAAGCAGTATTATCTAACAAAATTCCTTAACAAAGTTTCCAAACTATCAAAGATACCAGCATCTTGAAACTATGAATTGATACTACCTTCATCAAAATGTCTTGCATATCAAATATAACATCATTTTGAACTATGAATAAGCGTAGACATAAGCAAAATTCTCTGTCAAACCTAACATTACTCAGCAAAAACTTAACCTAAGCCCACGTTTCTAACACATCATCACCAGCTAACACAGTAATATCTTAAAAAACAAAGCTAGTATAATCTAACAGATCTAGACACCCTGAACTACGAATAAATGCTTAAATTAATTATGTGTACAGGTTATCAAAGACAAGATATTTTTCAAATTTACATTAAATATCAAATTTAACTTAAGCAAAGTTACATAACCGTGTCAAAGTAGTACATAACTATAATCATTTCCTTCAGAGATGTCTCTTGCACCCTAACAAACTAACCCCCCTAGCAATAATAGGGTTATTCGAACTTCTAACAACACTGTGTTACTTAAACATATCATCGTGTGCATGTCTTCTTAAAAAGATGCGCTCACTCATCAACATAACAATCTCAATCTCAAGGGTGGGGTGAGTGGTTTGATTTACTGATTTACTGATTTACTGCTTTAGGGTGTGTAAAAACGCAAATATTTTAAGTTATAAACATGAAAAGTATAAAACCTTTAGTAAAAACAAAATGTTTTA
>JABUQX010090775.1:12500-27500 GCA_015478945.1 Trachelipus rathkii | reverse complement strand
GTGGATATTTATACTTTTAATATTTTTCTGATCATCTTAACATAAAGAAAGATTTAGGCTATGAGAGTAAGGTGTTTGAAAAGGAAAAAGAGTTAGTCTTATACTAGCATGCGTAAATAAGTTGAGTTATAAATTATACTTTTTAAAATGAGCTTTTCGCTATACAATTCAGAATTTTCATTTTGTTTTTACGCTAATGGCGCGCAGCTGGCTTTTATATGAACATTTATATAGTTGAAGCAGGTCCCGTTAGGAGGGCTACGTAGCTTTGACAACTGTTTATTTAATAAATTTTTAATCATCTTTGATATATAAATATATAATTTTTTTTTCTAAAATATAGAATATACTTTTATAGGTAACAGTTTTATGGCATGATAGTTATAAAAAAAATTTTATTTTCCTCTATATAAAGTCAATATATTTTTAGAAATATATTAGTAACCCATTTCAATTCCATTTTCTATCGTTCTGAGGGTTCGTACCGTATGGTTTCATTCCTCGAACTTTCAAATTTTGAAAAGTCATTTAAAATAAAATACATTTTAATTTCATCAAATACATTGATCACCGAAGAAAATTTTGAATTTTTAATAAGATCATGAGCATTCAGGATAATAGTTATTTTTGATGACTAACTACTGATGGAAAAGATGATATTTAATTTTAATGTTGATATAAGATTAAAAAAAAGATTTAAAATTCTTGGAAGCGTGGTAATTCGGCTTCTCCTTATCATGAATCAGATCTTCCGCATAACTTTGCTTCGATAAATTTCTCTCTCTTTTTTTTTTTTTTTTTTTTTTTTTTTTTTTTTTTTTTTTTTTATTAATTCTGTTGGCTTTATACATCATTAGCGTAGATATCTTCGGCTTAACCTTCTCACAAGCTACTTCGGCTATCTCAACTCGTCAGCTGAAGCAGCCGAGCGGCTTCTTTGAAAGTTTCCGCGCACACTCTGCCACTGATATAATAAAATGACCATACTTTTTATGTTCATTATTTGTATATTCATTGTAATAATATTATAATTATTATTATCAACAATAACTTATTATAGTAATCAGAACCTCATAACCTTTATTTTTAAAGAAGTATGAATAATTTTAACTTATTTCATTAAAATTTATTATAGCATTTAGTAAATTTATCGATGTAGAACATTAACCTACGACAAAGTAGTTAACTAATTATTATTATATATATAGCTCAAGAATATGATGGCAACTTACAAAAGTGGGTTCGTTCGTTTAAATTTTATAGATCTATTTAGAAAAATCTTTATGACTAGACCTATAATATAATTTAATCTAATATAGAAATAAAGGTATATTTCATGCAAATTGAATATATTATTAATTGACATCTAACTACTCTTATCACTAATTTTGGAACTACTATTAATTTACATATTTCCGATTTATGACTCTTTATCGTGTATTTCTATATATATATTTTATCACTCTGGTGAACAATTTTTAATTAAATTTTAGTTTTATATTGAGAGTTTAAGTTTAATTAATTTTTTTAACCTTAGAATGAGCTATGCATTGCTAAAGCCTTTTAACCATTAGAATTTTGACAGGTTGAGTCTTTTCATCAGTATCATATCAAGTTACATCTCACTTTATTTTTTAATATTCAATATGTGTCTGGACATAATATTACATTAGTGATATTATAGTATTATTATATATTATTATTATCTATTATTATTATGTGAGTGTGATATAGAATTATTACTAAAGGTATTATCATATTATGATATTGTAATTCATTATTTATATATTGCTATGGAGTGATTTGTTTAGAATGTACAATTTATCAGATATTATTGAACGCTTGTGCTTTGCTATTGGTATTCTTTAATTATTTTTTCTTGATAGTCAGCCTGGTAGTCTTTGGTTCAGGTACAGACCTACACCCATTTATTCATCTACTATTTCTGATTTCTGTTTATTTGTGTTTTTAGCATTTATTTTTCTAATTACATTTATTTCTGCACCACTACGTTTCAAAAAATTTATACTCTTCTGTCAAGTTATTTATTCATTTATTTTATTAAGATTATAGATAGATCTTTTCTAATTGATGGTCCTCCAAATAAGACCTGTCGTGTTCTTGTTTGTGACGGCGTGAGGAATTTCACGCGTCATTTGTGTGCGGAGCTAGGTCTCCCAGATTGAGTCACCAACATGTATCATTTTATTTTTTTGCGATAGCTGAACGCCATATGATTTATTGAGAGCCTCATCATTCTATGTTAAGCTGTGTGCGTATATATAACACTCACAGGTGATTTGTGCTAAAGCTTTGGAGATGTAGGAGATAAGATTTGCGGCGACATTAAAGTATTGTTAGAAATCGCCATCAGCTCAAGATCGGCCTGCGTTTCGAGGTGCGAGTTTCGGGCGTTTTCATTCTCCAAGGAGTTCCTATTCGCTCGCCACAAATTACACTTGGCGAGTTCGTTTGTATCGCGACGGATTTCCTTGCTAGCACTCTCTCGTATGTTTTAGGTTCTTGATGTCTGTGTAGGTTTTTTTGATCGGTTATTCAACCAAGTCATGTTATATTCGATGTTATCTTTCTGATTTGAGTCCTGAACTAGTTGTGCTACATCAATTGAATCGGTGAGCAATTGGCGAGTAAAGGAATTAATTTATGGTTTAGACCATTATTCATTTGGTATCTGGTTTATTTCGTACATGATGTTTATTTAAAGACATTGTTACCGCTTTTATCCAAATTGCTAATCTCGCACATCTGCAATATGTGTGTGCGGGACACATATATGGAAGTTGTCCGTGATTGAATGTACAATCTGCATTTAGCGAATCTGGCACGGAGTGAATGGCGGGTCGACTTTTCTCACTCAAGCTCTCTGACTGGACTTAGTAGCATGATTGGCTAATGCTCATCATGCATAAAGGGTGCATCTCGTGGCGTGACAGAGTTTAGTATCCATCCTCTCTCCTCACTTTGACGCAATGTCTCTCTCCTCAGCTATTAAGTTGTTAGGCTAACTTTTATGAGCGGATCAATTGTCTATTAGTCACTTCTGATGTATGACTCGGACTAGGGTCTTTGGCGTCGTGTTAAGAGTCTCAATCTCTTATGGCGTTTGGAATTAAGCCTCAATATCAAGAGCATTGATTTTGAACTCTTATACTTTCGAAAGTGCGAACGGTTTCTCTCTTACATACCGAATAGTTATAATAACTGACTTGGCTCTCTATTTAGTTATCAATCGTAGTTAAAAGCACAGCTCTAAATGATTTCACGTGTATTATCTCACACCTCTTTGACTCAAACAACTACAATTTTATTTAATTTGTGTCCATAATGATCAACTCTTTTAAGCACTCTAAAGTAAATAAATGACTCGAGTAAAGTAATAGATTTTTTTTTTAAAAATTTATATTTATAATAAAACGAAATTCTGACCCATATTAGAGGGATTAAGAAAAATCGGTCCTTTAGGGGCAGCACGATCGCCTAATTTGCTTCACTTCTTCTGGGCCGTATTTTAGTACCACTCATTAATGATGTTATAGGGCCGGAAAAATTCACTTCGGCTATCAATTGAATTAATGAACCTAATGCATTTCAGTTATTGAATGGGAATTTGATTAATAGTTACATTTTCAAACGTAGGGCTTTATTATTATGATGAGTACGATGACAAGGACAAAATATGGTTTTAAAATCAACCTGCATTCCTGGACTGCGATAAGCCCTGCTCTTCTGTTACCACTTTGATAAATCCACAGAAATAAGATAGAACATTTGTGCACTAATTCCTAATCTAAATGACCTGTTAGTATGAGGTCGGACTTGATACCTCCTCATCGTAGGGGTGTCCAAAGACTGATCCTGAGTTAGCTTGGCATTGTCCCTTGTGGGCACTTCACGCCAAGCCTCGCTCTTTGTTTTGGCGTTCTCTGTTCTGTTGTGGCTAAGAGGAGAGCAGAATTCGTTAACATCAATACATACGGTTATGAAAATATGAAGGTTCACCAGAGATTTGGAAGGTGTTGCATGAGACCGGCAAATAGCCTCTTACAAAGTTGCATTACCCTCTAATGACAATGCATGCTTTGTCTTACAAAGAATTCCCCTAATCAGTTTCCAGCTTATATATAATATATATATATATTATATATATATATAATATATTATATTATATATATATATATATAGTAAAAATATAAAATATATATATAATATATAATATATAATATATATTTATATATAATATATATTATATTATATATATACATAAATATAATATATAAGGTATATATATATAATATATATATAGTATATATATATATATATATATACTATATTTATATATATATATATATATATATAAATTAAGCCGACTGGAAGTCAGATGGACACTATATCCGGGAGTTAAGTCTGAAAATATCAGGAAGGATAGAGCCTGATGCCAGTGAAGCCATGTGAACCTGAGACTAATCTGACCTGACGCCAGCGAGGTCATGCTGGACGTGAGCCAGAAATGTAATGTACTATGGAGAACTGAAGGATAGGTTTAAAAGAATTAGGAAGGCTGAAAAAATTTCACCATTGTATAAATTTAAAATTATTATTATAGTATTTTAAAAGGCTTTCTCCTTGCCTTCTTAATTTCAGATAAATTTTATTTCTTCATATTCTAGTTTTGTGACGATATCAGATTCACTTGCCAGAACACCCAGATAACCAAGAAGATCTTCATTTGGTGAAATTCTAAGATAATTAATTATTTTTCCTCTTTAGAACCGAGAATGTTCATTCCGCAGAGCAAACAATTAACAATTATAGAGGCTGCAGTAGACAAATAAATTTTAAAAGTGATGCATAAATTATATGGGACAATCGTACAAGCTCAAAACCTGTTTGGATTTTATCAATCTGCAAAACTTTGGGAGAGATTTTATATCTTTGAGTCTTCTTAACCATAAAAAATTCCCTTTGAATTTTATACGTTCTAGTACAAAAGTGATTTCTTCAATATCCGAAGTAGTTTGGGGCAAGTTTTTATGCTTTTAAAAATTTACATTTTCAGAAATATCAACTCTAAATTTACTTCTTTCTTCTTCCATCGTCTAGGATATATATTGCAACCAAATAACTTCTACTGTTTTACCTTCCGCATAAGATAAATTTTGCCTCTAATTCCACTTTAGATAATTCCGGAGCTATTCCTTCTCCTCCTCGACCCTCCAACTCATTAATAACTAACAACGTAACTTCTTCTAAAGATTCGCTCTCTCTCTCTCTCTCTCTGAACTTTACGCTAAGATGGCGCATGGTCATGATAGTATCTCTCATATGGTTCTGAAAACTTGTGATTCCAAGCGTGCACCTTTCCTATGTAATCTGTTTCGTCATTACCTAACAATTTTTAATCTTTCCTTCCTGCTGGAAGCCTGCCCTTATTCAATGTGAGTCGAAAAAAGAGAAACTCTCACAACCCTCTAACTATCGCCGTATCATCTCTTTAACCTATATACATTTAGAAGTTTTTGAATTTATCATTATTAAGGGTTTAGCATCCTTAGCATCTTAATCTATTCTTAGCAGAAATATTTGGAAACATCTCAAATCTTCTAATCTATTTCCGATCGCAATCCGGCTTCCGTAAAAAGCGCTCTACTAATTATCTTCTTTTTCTTCTCTCTATGATTCTTAGTTCTCTGTTTTTGGGTATTTCGGTGAATCCTTTGCTGAAGCGCTCTCTATATAGAAAGCAATAGATAGAATCTGGAAGAAAACTTTGGTATCTCTCATTCGAGATCTATCTTTCTCTCTGATTTGTTTTCCGGTCGTTCTATAGCGTTTGTCGTAGAAGGGCACCATTCATCTTTCAAATCTATTAACAGGGTGGTGTTTCTCAGGGTTATGCCCCATTTTCAACTTTTTTTCTACTTTTCATTAATAATCTTCTCTCTATTACTTTATCACCGATTCACTCCTATGCAACGACTAAACCCTCCATTACTCTTATAATTCTTGCTTGAAAGGCAGCCATATAACAGTTAACCTTTGAAATTTCTCAGATTTTCGATTGGGGCAAAGAGAATATGGTTAATTTCAATGCCTCAATAACTCGATTTCACTATCTTTCACTCATCATAATTTCATACACAACTATAACATCTTCGGACACGCACAACTTTCACCTTCATTTCTCCTTAATATTCTTAATGTTCAATCTTGAAGTCACTTCCACAAGAGGTTTTTACTCGCTGTTCAAAAATATCAGTCATTGATTTTCATTCAAATGTCAATGAAAACGAACGGAAAGTGATACAGTGAGATCTCAAAATAAGAATTTTGCTTTTTGTTGATACAGATTGGATGAAAATTAAGAATGAAAAGGATAAACAACTCCCTTCGAATATTACAAACTCAAGATTGGTGTTCTTGCAACTGAACCTGATATCACTACAAAATTAAATTGCAAATAAATCATAAATTTATTTCCATATAAGGTGGCAAAGAGAAAGCTTGTTATTAAAATTGTTGTGGCAATATTATAGCCAATAACAAAAAGACTATTTTATAAATAGGTTAGATTCATTTATAAAATAAAGTTTTCAAATATTTTATTTTTAACAATAATAATTTTAAATTTGTTCAAGCTAAATTTATTCTCAACTTCTTCACTAATATTTTTTTAAAAGTTATCTCTCTAGTACACTGCATCTCAGAAACAAATTCTAAAGATCCTCAATTTTTATCCTTAAAACATTAATTTTCATCATCTGGGGTGAAGAGGACTTCAGTCAGGTACAAATGGGGGCGGCAGAATTCCATTCCACCCATTCAAATTATTTTCATTTTGTAGACTGGAAATTTCGTTGGTCTGTTCTTCAATTGAGGATAAGATATAAGTTGTCCAAATTAAGTGCATTAATTCATAAGTTGTTCTAGGATGGAGTTCTTGACCAATTTCAGATTACTTCGGTTTTGCCTAAGTTTATAATTTCAGATTTGATAATTTTCCCGGAGATCTAAAGGTTTCGGAGCGACTCGAATAGACCCGTTTCAAGCTCCGGGTCCTCGGAACTAAAATACAATTTTTTACTGCTCCGCTCCAGCTACAGGGGTTCTGAGCCGGAATTAACCCAACGCTAATATATATATATATATATATATATATATATATATATATATATATATATATATATATATTTATATATATATATATATATAAATATTATATATATTATATATATATATATATATATATAATATAATATATATATATATATATATATATATATATATATATATATATAGCAGAGTGAGGCAGAGATATGTTATGTCTCCTTGGTTATTTAATTTGTCTACGGATGGGGTTATGAAAGAATTAGAAGTGGGGTGGCAGGGGAAGGTGTTAGAATGATGGAACATGGAAGAGAGTGGAGAGTGCCCTGCTGCTTATTGTATGCGGATAATTTGGTTTTGTGTGGTGACTCTGAAGACAGTTTGAGATGATTGGTAGAAGGGTTGGCAAGGTGTGTAAAAGGAGAGGTTTTAAAGTAAATGTAGATAGAATAAGGTTATGGTAGTGAGTGAGGAGAGTCCTCGGTGTGAAGTTTTTAGATGGTGAGCAACTGGAATAAGTACCTGAGTTTAAATATTTAGTATATATGTTGGATGAAATGGAAACTGATGATGCAGAATGTATTAGGAAAATTGTGAATGGTAAGAAGGTGGCTGGTGCAATTAAATCTTTGATGGATGTGAAGTAACTAAGTCTTGAATGCGCTAGAGTTTTGCATGAAGGTAAGTTGTTACCTGTATTAATGTATAGTAGTGGAACTATGGTCTGGAATAAGAGGTATAGATCTAAGGTACAAAGTGTTCAGATGGACAATCTTAGGGGCGTGTTAGGTGTGAGAAGAATTGATAAACGGAGGAATGATCGCATTAGTTAGTTGTGTGGTGTGAAGAAAGGCGTAAATGAGAATAAACTAGAGTACCTTGAGATGGTTTGGCATTTTAAAAGATGGATGATAATCGGTTGGTTAAGCGGATGCATAGTGGTGAGTGTGTTGGGAATCGACCGGCTGGAAGACCGAAGAAAAAGTGGATTGAGTCAGTAAAGGAATGCCTAAAGGAGAGGAATGTGAGCTTGGCAGAGGAGATAAGAAAGGTGCATAACAGGAGTAAATGGCTGGGTTTTGTGATGGGATATAGTTGTGGGATCTGCCCAGGGTATGAACAACAAATTGGCGAAATACCACAGTGCGGGTCAATCGCAGTCTCGTGAAACCTCAGGGTGGATTTTTCTGATTGTCAAGAGTTCTCACTTGGGGGTATAAAGGGAACGGTAAAGTGGGGGCTTTCTTTTCGACTTGCGACATGTTCTTCTACTACTTTTCTGTTCCGGTGTATGCTACGCACCTCACCCCCAATCTGGGGATAGAAGGATGATATATTATATATATATATATATATATATATATATATATATTGATATATATATATATATATATATATATATATATATATATATATATATATATATATATATATATATATATATATATATATATATATAATATATATATAATATGATATCCCCTGGTGGGCAAAGGCCGGAGGCATAACAAATTCCACCATAGTTAAGAAAATTCCCAGGTCAAAACCAATTTAAAGGCCGACTTTCCCTCTATACACAGCGTTTGAAAGTCAAAGAGATAAAGAGCGTTTGCTTCAGACTTTACCAGCGATGTATATGTAAGATTGAGCACAGCGGTTAAGACTTGGGTCAAAAAATTGATGAGAAATAATGAGACTGTGTAGAAGGACGTCACATGATCCTTTCTCATTGGTGGAGGTATGCTTCGAAAGAGTTCAGAAAATCAGTGTCCATTTTAATAGTGACGGAATAAAGAGAGTATCGTAATAATTTGACAGGTAAAAGGAGATTAGGGAGAGTTAGTGAGAGTATGAGAGTTTATAAGACGAAAAGCCATTAGACTCCGCCTTTCCAAGGAGAGCTGCATGAGTGGAACCACACCAAATGTGTGAGTCATTATCCATACAGGGGAGAATGACACCCCTATAAAGAGCCAGCAACTGGAGTGGTGTGAAGAAATTCTGAGGGAGCCTTAGAATACCCACCAAATCTCTTAGAAGATTATTTAGGAAGTGAAGTAATGTGATCCTTCCAATTAAGTTCAAATAGAAAAGAAACAGCAAGAATATTAAGGGAAGCGAAAGGTTTGAGTTCTGTTTTTCCGAAGATGTTATTTAAAGTTGTGTGGAAGATTATGTCGAGTTGAAAGATGGAGGAACTGAGTTTTTGAGACATTGAAGATAACCTTGTTCTCAATGCCTTAACAAGAAATTCGAGAAAGAGCAGAAGTTAGTTGCTCCAAGACTTCCTTTCTAGCATGAACTAATTACTTTCGCGAGAGAAATTTTTCAAAATGAAAGGAATAATGAAGGGTCGAGTCTTCAGCATAGGAGTGGATAGGTAAAGAAGTAATAGAGAGAACATTAAATTAATGAAAAGTAGAAAGAGAGTTTGGGATAGGAAAGAACACTGAGAAACATCACTATTTATAGATTTAAAGGATGAACGGTAACCGTCTTCAATAGCTGCTTTAGAACTACCGGAAGGGAAATCAGAGAAGGTCACAGATAGAAGGATAGATACCGAAGGAGGGAAGTTTAGATATCAAAGCTTTGTGCCAGACACTATCGAAGGCTTTCGAAATATTTAACGCCACAGGAAAAGATTCACCGAAATGACGAAGGGAAGAGGAGCAAGAATGAGAAGAAGGAGAAAGAAGTTAACCGGTTGAGCACTTCTTACGAAAGCCATACTGGTGATCAAAGATATAATTAGAAGGATTGAGATATTTCCAAATCTTTCCCTTAATGATAGATTCGAAAACGTTAGAATGAACCTATGTGAAAGTGATAGGATGATAGTTTGAGGATTGAAGTTTTCCCCTCCTTTCGGCACAGGACGAATAAGCGCAAGTTTCCAGCAGGAAGGGAAGGTCGAAGAAGAAATTCAGGGACTAATAGTTATCCAAGGCAAGATGCAAACACAGAAACATAAGTTTTGAAAACCACATTAATAATACCATCACCGTAAGCTTTCTGAGTGTTAAACTCAGAGAGAGCAGAAATAAACTCTAAAAATTACAATATTAGGCATAAATGAGTTGGAGGGGGTGTGAAGTAATAGGAAAAATTCCGGAAACGTCTGAGATGTGAAATTCGAGGGAAAGGTTGGAGTGTGGAGTTGTTTTAAAAGATTGTATAACTGCAACTGTGCCATGGGAAGATATAAAAGGAGGGAAAGAGGAAAATGCAAAGTTATAGTTGACATTCTTCTCAAAATGTCAGAAATAGCGTGAGTAGAGGAACCAGAAAGATTGCATTTTCTACGTAGAAAAAGTTTTTAACATTACGGAGAATAGATTTTACATCATTCCTAGATGAAATATAAATTGCTCAGTATCTAGACTTTAATGGCGACTTCAATTCCTGAAGGAAGAGTTCTATGGCGAATAGCACTAGAACAAGCAGGGATAAATCAATGATTGTTAGATTAAGTTGAATTGAAAGAATGCAAAATGTACGTCTTCATGATAGAGAAAATCACCTCGATCATGCGTTTCTGCACACTCCAAGGGAGCCCTCCCGCCGAAGCAGTTTTTATTCCATGAGAAATCAAAGTACGACTGCAGATCCGAACAATTTGCAGCACCGAAAAGTCAAAAACGCTTCCTCACCTTTAGTGGTGTCTTACTTGAGGAAGACTTGAAAGGATAGAACATGATACAGACATATAGTAAGGTGATCAAAGGAAAGAGATTAACAGAATAAGGAGAATGATTAGAGGTTATAATAAGGTTATGAATGTTGGGTTCATCTCCAAGACGATCAGAGAAACGAATAGGGAGTTACACCAACTCTTCGAGATCATCATGAATAGAAAAGAGGTAGGCTATTTCACCAACTGTATAGTGAGAATTTTAGTAAAGTCATTGACGTGGTGAATGTGAAAATCACAGAGAATGATGATTTCAGAGAGAGGTCAAAAAGAGAGAATGTGTTCTAAATTGGAGTATGAGTATTTGAGCAATTTACGATAATCCGTTGAGTTAGAAGAGAGATTTAGAGAGCAGTTGAATTTAGTAGTAGATTGACATGGTAAGTTAAGCCACACGGTAGAAAATTTGGAAGACTCCAAATCGGAGACAGAACAAACACCACCAATGGGCGCACACAACATTCACATTTATCTTAAATTTGAGGATTGAGATAGTAAGAAGGAAATAGAAGTGTTGGGTTGTGACAACGTTTAATAACCTGAACTTTGATTAAGAATAAAAGATGAAATTTAGAGGAAGTGATGCTCAACAAAGTGCAAATTAGAGTAAAAGTCTCGAAGGTTACAGAATTTAATGAAAAAAGACCATACGTCAAAATCCGTCAACTCCGTGACTGCATCAACCGAAACCACCTGAGATCGTCAATTCCAACGTGTTGATTGGGCTAGTGGCGGATCAGGGGCTACATTTGGAAGCCTCCACTCTTGCCTTCTTCGAGGCTACTCGTATGGTTGCCATTTTTGATTTTTTGAAGTGTTTTCTCTAATAATGTTTTTTTTGTGTGTAATAAAGAGACGCTATTTCAGTGCAAGGAGAATGTTGAGGTAAGCGCGAAAGGGGGCGAACCATTAGGCACTGGATTGCTTTGGAGTATACAATAAAACCAATATATCCCATAACACTCTACGAGAAATTATAGTCTATATATTACTATATTATAGTATATATCCAATAAATATATATATACATATACTATTATACGATAATTAGTAAATATTATATAAGAACAGGTTTTACTTCTCAATTTATTTTTATATATTAGAGTCAAAATATTGGGGTAGTAATAACAATTAGTAAATTTATAATTTGAATATTTAGATATAGGGGATTTTGATGTGTAGTTAACATATTAAAAGTAGGCTATTATCTCCTGAATAAACAGTGAGGAAAAGTGATTGTGGATATATTTTAAGAAAGGTATATATGTGAGGAATACTATATGTTGGGTTGTCTGAGTAATTAATAGTATTATATAAAATACGTAGTTACTGGGGATAGGTTCCAGAATATATACGGACGTGTATTTAAGATGGGTACCATAAAATTAGTTAGTTAGAAATAATGGTATTTATATCAGATTTTTTAATAAATTATATATTCAATAATATAATAATAAATATATAAGAGAATATATATATATTATCTATAATATATAATTATAATATAATTAATAATAATTTTAGATTATAGATATATAATCCGAACATAAGTATAATAGGCATCCTGAATAAACATATAATATTACGTTATAGAATATAATACTAATTATATATTGTGATAAAAGGTTATATATACGATCGAGCACACATTGGATAAAAACAGTATCAGTTTAAATATTTACGGGATATATGTTGGATGAAAGAGACATCGTGATGCATGCAGTGTAAGTAGAAAAAGCAGTAGCAGGTGCTGCAATTTTAAATCCTTCACGGTAGATGTAAAATGGAACCAAAGTTCTTGCTAGGGTTTGCATTGATGTAGGGTAGTTGTTACCTGTGTTAATGAATAGTAGTGGAAACTATGGTATGGAATTAAGAGTGGGTAGAACCACCTGAATAATAGGTACAATGTATCAGATTTTTTTTAAGTTTATACACGGACTGCGCTATAAACGCATCCCATACAGGCAAATGACGGACAAGGCCCTTTTCAAATAGAATACGAGAAAAAATAAAAATGATAAATTAATAAAAACAAAATAAAATAGCAAAAAAACAAATGCAAAAGAAAAACCCACCCAGTCCCTGTGTCATAACCGCAATTCCCTTCGGATGACGTGGGCGACAAACGTAGGCTAAGTGGGACTTTAGGAAGAGAGAGGAAGATTGAATGGTTTACAGGGGGAAAAATAAAGATGTAGGCAATGGAGGTATCCAAACCACAAAAACAGAATATTGAAAGAGACGATAAGAAAAAAAAGAGTTACTACCACAAAACAGAAATGTGGAACTGAAAAAGAAAACAGTCGAAAAAACAAAAGGCAACTCAACGAGTGATCCTTGCGTCTCCAATAAATTAAACATTTAATATTCATGCGAGAAGTAAAGGAACCTATTGTGTTAATGTGGCGGACCGGAGTTGAAATAAAAGTGGTGGCAAAGGAATGCGATTCTAAGCGAAAGAGGCATGAGTCAATTCTCTGAAAGCACCTCTGCCGTAATTTACTTATTTTAATTTAATGAAATGTAATAGCCTATAGAAAAGACGATAGGGCTCCAATGTCATACGTCACGCAGAGAAAAGAGGGTCAAGGGAGTCAGAAAGTAAAAGGGACAGAATTATAAGTTTCTTCAGCCTAGCCCTCCAACCCTATCAAAAGGAGGTTGGAAACACGGATCCCACCACAAAATGTAACGAAGAGAAAAGAGAAACAGTATATTCCATACAGGATCGAAAATATAAGACCCTTGCTATAACTGAACGTATCTGAGAAGAAGATAAAAAAATTCAAACGACAATTCTGAACAGAAAATTCCCAGCTATCTGAGGCCAATATTTAGCAACCGATATAAATCCAAAAAAAAATAAGAACAAAACAATTATAAAAGCAGAATAAATAAAGTCAAACCAATAACAATGTGAATTATGAGGCCTACCTCAAAAGAAATTCTCACATATTATGTTCAAAGTCCAAGAATTTTGTTTTACTTTACAGGTTGTGAGCATTGGGAGCTCTCGAAAAATAGGGATTCAAGAGGAAATTGGAAGTAGATAAGTTTTTAAGAGAGGAGATATGAAGTAAGTTAAAGTGTTTTAATGCAAGAGAAATTCGAATTTCACCCAAGATTGTGCTACCCCACTGAAAGAACCAACGACCAAGATCAGAAAGCTGTTAAGACGAGAGGAGACTCTAGATGACAAACAGAAAGGGAATACGTTTAAAAATAGAGTGGAGGAAATTGAGGAGATTGAGTACATCAGCATAGGAGAGAGTGAACAAAACAGTTAAAAAAACATGCAACCAAGCTAAGATAAAAAAGACGTTGATTAAAAATGAAAAAAATAAAAATAAGAGTTTATGGAGATAAAAACAGAACTGGAGAAGAACACCACATTTAATAAGATAGGAAAAGATAGTATTGCTCCATGCTGAGAAAGAATTTGACCCCAAAATGTAGAAATGAGACGGGCAGAAAATTAAGGAAGTTCGACGATGGTGAAGAAAGAGGTCATCGTAATGATTAGAGAATAAACGAGGTATATTTAAGAATGGTTTCGCGTCATATGGAAAGGACCAGACCAAAAAAAAGATAAAAATGAATGATAGCGGTTGGTTAAGCCGAAAATTGATATAAGTGACGACGCTGTGCTGGGAAGTGGAAAACGAGAGAGAGAAGAGAAAAGATAGGTAGAAAGATGAACGAAGAGACAACGAAGAAAAAGTTTTGCAAATTGACGTCAGTAAAGGTAATTATGTTTGAGGAAAAAGGAAAATGGAAAGAAGTTATAGGCAAAGAAGGGCAAGGAGAAGAAAGTATTAAGCCATGATAGGAAACATGGCGGACAGGTTTATGAAGTAAGGAGTCTATAGTTGATGGTCAAATGCAACTGAATGAGGGTCCAAAAAGGAATAATCAATTTGACGATGAGATACACACAGTAAAAGAGTCCATCTCAGTTCCCGTGAAGCCATAGGGTGTTTTTTTTCTGACTGAACGAAGAGTTCTCGACTTAGGGGTATGGAGATGCTTGCTTTTTCGAACTACGCTACGTTTCCTTCTAATCTACTACTCTGTTTCCGAGACTGAATTCTGCAATTAACCTCACAACCCAATCTGGAGGAAAGGATAAAGAATAACATTATAATAATAAATATAATATAATAAATAAATATATATAT
>JABUQX010090775.1:0-10000 GCA_015478945.1 Trachelipus rathkii | reverse complement strand
AATATATAATAAATATAAATAAAAATATATATAATATAATTACAAGGGGAATACAAAGGAAGGGGACGTTTTTCCATACCCACGTAGGAAGAAATGGGGCGGAAGAACCCCACAGCGATCGCCAAATAACCAAAGAACGGAGGAAGTTCCGGAAAGACCCTCCCCGAGAGGAGAGAGGGAAAATAGTCCAAGACCAACGATAAACAAAAAAGTTCCCTGGAAAAAGGCCGAAGAAGAACCCCGACTCCTGCATACGGTGCGGATATTACCCGTTGGGGTATTCTTTAGTGAAAAAAAATAAAAAAAATTACTAGAAAGAAATCTATATTTTAACGAAAGTAGTATAAACAAAGTCTCTAAAGTAGGCTTATCTAACTCAAGTGATTACTATACATATTAAAATATATTTTTTAACATTTTCTTAACTTAATTTATTGAACAAGGATTCCAAAAAAATGTATTCCTTTTCCCTGTAGCTATTGTAGTTTTGAGATATTATTTTTTTTTTCGCAACTAAAAATTGTTAACATTGCATTCCCGCAAAATTGCATTCCAGCAATGATATTCCATTTCCGGTAGCTATTGTAGTTATTGAGATATGGATTGTAGGCTCTTTCTAGAGGACTGACCATATAGTATTATTATAATAGATATAATAATATATTATATAAATAATATATAATAATATATATATATTATTATATATATATATAATAATAATATGAATAATATATATACAATATATATATATAATATATATATATATATATATTATAAGCAACTGCGTTTCACCGAAGCCCGGACGTGCCAGCACCGGGCGGGCACCAGGCTTCATATGGCATCGTTTCCCGAGCCCACCAGAAAGATTCGTTGCCCGCACTTCTACATCATGTGTTAAAACGTCACAGTCGGCGCCCGTTATTAATCCTCGGAATTCCAGGGAATTAATAAAACGGCGGGCTGCGGAAGGATATTTTGTTTACAACAAATTTCTTTAAAAAACATGTGTCGCGAAAATGGCTTGCCAAAAGTTTTTTAATTAATTTATTTAACTTTTTATTAAGGGATACTAATAATATCCATAGTTATTTCATAAAAGTATGATAATATAAGTATAACGAGTATTGGTTTACCAATTGTCAGCTGATCCGACGGTGTGCGCTACAGCCGATTTCCAGTTACTCAAAATTTCCTGCTTCCTGATTGTTAATGCTAATTTTATTTTTTCAAGTCGAAGCGTTTTCCCAGTCGATTTTGCACACGGGCTGCACTCGGGTTTCGGGAAAACGCCAGCCATATAGTATATATAATATATATATATATTTATATATATAATATAATATATATATATATATAATATTCATAATATTATTATATATATATTAATATATATATTATATATATATATATATATATATTACTATATATATATATATATGTATATATGAAAAATAAAATATGTAGAAAATTTCTATTTAATTTTCACCCTTATATATATATTTTTACATTTAATAATATTGAAAAGACTAATGTTTGAATAAATTTATGATTATTTACCTAATGTCCGTAGAAGTTTTTTTTTAATAAAATTTGAGCTTGCTAATTCGAATTTCAGATTTA
The DNA here is from genome assembly GCA_015478945.1 of Trachelipus rathkii. NCBI lineage: Eukaryota > Metazoa > Arthropoda > Malacostraca > Isopoda > Trachelipodidae > Trachelipus > Trachelipus rathkii. The sequence continues at coordinate 8,380 of JABUQX010090775.1, read as the reverse complement.
TAAGTTGTAAAAAAGAAAGGCTATAATATTTGCAGTAAAATACATTTCAGTATAACCAAAATTTACTATATCTATAAGTTACCGCATGGCAGGCCTATGTAATGTTAAAATCTCGATTCAAAAATTCGTTACGTCATAGAGGATACGGGGTCTTCTTTTCTATTGGCAAAGCTTCCAATTTTGACCAAGGGGTATCTAAAAAATCTGTAGAATCTGTATGCAAGTGCTACTTTTTTGCAAGTGCTACTTTTTTTTTGATCGTGTAGTGTGTACTAATTTTAAGTATTTTTAAGTATATTAATATAATATACAATTGACATTGTGACTTAAATTAAAAGTTTATGAGTTATTCTACTATATGAACGTTTTTGTTTCATTATAGGCTTCATGAATTTAATATTTCGATCTTCCAAGTTCAATTGCATGTCAAAAATCATCATAGGAAGAGTTTCTTTTCATTGAAATCAAATCAAATTATGTTAATATGTTTAATTTTTTTTTGTTTAAAACAAAATTCAATCTATTTTCTTATGGTTTATTTTTAACAAACCAAACATATTGTTAGATATAACATTAATATTAGAAACTCGTAAAGCAGTACTTAGGCTTCACATTTTAACCTAGGCCCAGGTCAGTTTGTTTTGATATATAATTAAAATTATTCTGTATTATTTATTTAAAAAAGTACTTATTTTGTTTAAGTTGCCTTATATTTAGGAATAATATAGTATTATATATTATATATATATATATATATATATATATATATATATATAATAATATTATATATAATTATAATATATATAATATATTAATATACTATAATATATATAATATATATATATATAAATATATATATTATATATATTATATATATATAATATTTTTAAATATCTAATATTGATATATATGACATCCTTTTCCATAGCTCTGGTTGTTTATACTAAATTTCATGCAAAGATGTTAAAATATTATAAAAAAAAAGACAAAACTATAAGGTTAAGTATCATGACTGTCAAGATAGGGTAATATTAGGCAAAAAGTAAATATTTAAAAATAAAAATAAAAATAAACGATATCTTACCTTAAAATGTGGGGAAATGGATCAAAATTTTGGTGTTTCAGATGAGATCAAAATTAAGTATTAGTAATAGTAAGGTAGAAGGTCTTCAATGCCAATTTTAAAAAAAAATCACAGCATAGATTCTCCAAAAAATAGTAATGAAGTATATAAAAAAAACAAAAATGAGCAACATCTTTAGGAAAAAAGTTACAGCCTTTCTAAGTTTAGAAAAAATCCATTGGGCTTTTCTGATAATGCAACTAATTACTGATCGGAACACCATTTTATCACACTTAAAAGGCTTAGGCTACTAAATTGCAAAGACTATAGCCAGCAGGTATATTACTAAACATTTGACAATGGTTTAAAAAGCAATAGCTGAAAATATTTTATTTCTAATATACTATGATATACTAATACAAAGGGGGAGAGTCATTTTATGCAAATCAAAGAAAAAATTGATAACTTTTTTATTTTTCATTTAGTTGGTAAGAAATTTTCAGAGCATATATATAATTGGGGAAGATATACATTTTTTTATTTAGATAAATGTTTTGTATACAAAAGCGTTTTGCTGCTAGCAGCTCACTGTAAAAAAAATTCCAGAACAGTAGCAAATATATTTTTTAAATAAAAAAAAATTAAATTCAAAAAAGTGCATCATGCTCAATTATATATGATCAGAAAAAAATTACTTATTGGATAAATGAAAATTAAAATTGTGATTTTTTCATTTTTTAGTTGTCCAAAAAATGTTTTCTCAAATAATGGTAGCATATAACTTTTTTATTATTCATCCAATCACTAGTAAATTTGCAGACCACCCATATGGTGAAGATAGTTTGTTTAGATAATTTTTTGGGTATACTGAACATATTGGCTATTATTGCTCATGAGAAAAATTTCAGAATTTGGTAATAGTTCGGAAAAGGGTAATCCTATGAGATATTAATTAATATTTTAGAAAACATAATTGATTATATATTCCCCATCAAAAAAGGTTGATATGTCTTGTATATTAAAGAATGTTTTTGAAAATTCATGCGAATCAATATTTAAAAAAAAAAAAATTACTCCAGTATAAAAAAAATATAGTATATATATATACCGTATATATTTATATTTATATTATTTATATTTATATTTACCATCTACAAGTAGGGCTTTAGATAAGTATATATATATAGTATTATATATATTATAATATATACTATATATAATATATACTAGTATATATATAATTATATTATAAATTAATAATATAATATATTAATATATACTAATAATAAATAATAATATATATGATATTATTAAATATATTATACAATATAATGCGAGGAGAGAGATTGTAGAATTATACTCAATCATTTCAGAATGAAGAGATGTGAAAGATAATTGGAGAAGTGAATTTCTATTTAAAAACTTACAAAAGAAGCATTAGTTTAGATAATGATATATAGTATTATATATTATATATATATATATATATAGTATATATCATAATAATATAGGTATATATAATAATAATTATATATAATATAACTATAATATAGTAATATATATTAATATATATATATATACTATATATATCCTCATTATCTTTAAACTAATGCCTTCTTTTTGTAAGTTTTTAAAAATAGAAAACATCTTCCTAATATCTTTTAAACATACCCACTTCTGATGAACGTGAGGTATATTCTACAAAGTCCTCTCTCTAACTCTCTCTATCTCTCTCTCTCTCTCTCATCTCTCTCCTCTCTCTCTCTCTCTCTACTCTCTCTTCTCTCTCTCTCTCTCTTCTCTCTCTCTCTCTCTCTCTTCTCTCTCTCTCTCTCTCTCTCTCTCTCTCCTCTCTCTCTTCTCTCTCGTCTCTCTCTCTCCTCTCTCTCTCTCTCTCTCTCTCTCTCTCTCTCTCTCTCTCATCTCTCTCTCTCTCTCTCTCTCTCTCTCTCTCTCTCTCTCTCTCTCTCTCTCTCTCTCCTCTCTCTCCTCTTCTCTCTCCTCTTCTCTCTCTCTCTCATCTTCTTCTCTCTCTCTCTCTCTCTCTTCTACTCTCTCTCTCTCTCTTCTCTCTCTCTCCTCTCTCCTCTCTCTCTCTCCTCTCTCTCTCTGACTCTCTCTCTCTCTACTTTCTCTCGTCTACTGCTCTCTTTACTCCTCTCTCTCTCTCTCTCTCTCTCTTCTCTCTCTCTCTCTCTCTCTCAATCTCTACTCTCTCTCTCATCTCTCTCTCTCTCCTCTCTCTCTCTCTCATATCTCTCTCTTCTTCCTCTCTCTCTCTCTCTCTGCCTCTCTAGCTCTCTCTCTCTCTCTCTCTCTCTCTCTCTAACTCTCTCTCCCTCTCTCTCTCTCTTCTCTCTCTCTCTCTCTCTCTCTCTCTCTCTCTCTCTCTCTCTCTCTCTCTCTCTCTCTCTCTCTCTCTCTCTTCTCTCTTCTCTCTTTCTCCTCTTTCTCTCTTTCTCTCATCTCTCTCTCTCTCTCTGACTCTCTGCCTTTCTCTTCTCTCTCATTCTTCTTCTTCTGGATAACCTACTTTCAATCATTTCCTTTTATCCTTATTTTGAAAAGTCCTATCAAGGTATCGTATCTTAGTCTCTCCAATTAGCAATGCTTCATCCTTCCCTTTGAAAAAAATCAACAATACCATTTGCCCTCTCTGATCCTTCCCCATATGGAGGACAGTCGAACCTGTTACTGCAGGTAACAGGATTGACTTTTGGGATCCTAATCATTATTTCTATTTTCTACAATTCTCCAATTCAAATCTGCTGGCGAAAGGGGGAGTTGTTTGAGGTGTGTGCTTTGGTTAAGTTTGTGATGTTGCTAATTTTAGCCATTTTGGCTAATTCCATAAGTTGCCTGCTAAAAGAAAAATTTTGCTAATTTCTGTTTAGGTTTAATAATAATCATCAAAAATCATGTCCAATGTCCTTAACAATTTGCAAAAATCTCTTTTCTGAGCACATTGGGACAACGTTAGTGTAACATGGATGATACAAGCACCTGCCAATTCTTAATTTCTAATTTCTGTGTTCTAATTCTAAGTTGACTCTGGCCCAGAAAGGTCTATAAAATGGCGCCTATTCTATATGAAATTTATTAAAACATAAGGATATCTACCACACCGATTCAATATCAAATGATAATTTGTAAGTCAGTTATTCATTACAGAGATATGCTTTTTTAAGATAAAGAACGCCACACCACCACCCTTCTTTCTCTACGCTGGTAATAAATTAAGTGAATATATCTCATAATATCATATTTCCGTGAAAGTAGTCTCCATTTATAATTCTTCATTAAACCCATGCCTCAGTTATGCAAATAATGTGTAGATTCTCAATGTATAACTAAATCAGCTCATCTTTTTTATATCTAAGGCTATGAGCATTTGTGTAAAAATCAAATTTGATACTCGGAATTGCTGTTATTTTATTGCTATCATCATTATTTCAACCCCTGTAACAACACTATTTTTATTTATCCCCCACTATGTACAGTTACCATTGCCTAATTATTTCGTATCCAGCATTATAGCCACCACCAACCCCTTAAACTTTACCTGATAATCAGTAAAAGGTTAGGGGATACTTGCCATCTACCCAGTTAGGATACTTTAAGATTTGGTTAAGATTCTTTAGAAAGTACCTGTAAGCATTATTATATAAATATATATATATATAATAATAATATATATATAATATATATATATATATATATATATTATATATATAATATATTAATTATATATATATATATAATATTATAATATATATATATATAAAGATTATATATATAATATATATATATATATAATATATATATAATATATTATACCGTGGATATACACTATGTATGTATCCATATTACCAAATTTCGAATCCATGTACAGGGTTCACTCTTTCTGGAAAGTCAGGGGAAAAATAATAGTCAGGGAAAGTCAGGTGATAACGTTTATAGATAGGCTGAAGAGTCAGTGAAATTAATCCAAAACAGTCAGGGAAAATTTAAAATTTCAAAACATATGAAGATTGATGGTCCATGGACCAAGTTGCATATTTAATATCATCTAGTTTCCCAGATTGTAAGTAATTGTTGAATAAAGAGAATGTATTTGATAATGTGTGAATGAAAAGGATGGGCGTGGAATGACATTCATGCTTACTATTCTATCTTGTTCTTCTATTTCTGAATCAGATTCTATTTCTGTATTTCTGTGGTAGGGTTGTGTACCAATGTTCTATCCTTTTTTTGAAGGTGATTGGCGTGTATGGACCCTGGGTGATTTAAGACCTGTAAAAGCTAGTACTTATGACTTTTAATCTTTTTTTTCCTTTTTTAGGATTTAGACCCTTTCCCTGAATTCTTTTTTTTATTTTGAGTCGTTACTGAACAGTAAGTGGTATTTTTGGATTTTTGGTGCTCAGTTGAAGGTACTTTATTACGTTAATTGTATAAAATGACTTTAAACTCATAAAAACTAACGGTTTGCAACGTACCAGTTGGTTGGACGTCAAACAGTTGACCCACAGTTTATCAAGTGTGGCGTTTGAGGTAAAAGGAACCTGATAGTTCAAAGGTCATACCAGTAAAGTACGTATTAAAAAGAACTTGATTTTAATCTATCGTAACATGGGGGACCGCCAAGTCGATATGTTCATCATTCAAGAGAGGCAAACTCCTTTTTAATTATAAGACTCTAAAACTCGGTCAAGACCAAAACCATCATTGAAAAAAAAGTATTTTTGTATGTGTGTCTAATATGTACAAATATTAGTGAAAGTGTGTAAGGTGCATCGTGAAAAGAAATTTATGCATTATCCATCAACTGTCTCAGATCAGTACTCACGATTTGTAAATGGACCCATGTATGTAGTTGTGTCGGATTAATAACCCAACCAAAATCAGTTTATCAACAGTTTCATCTTTTTTTTGCATTTTAAAGATGATGTTACTGGATCTGAAATACTATGGCATTAAAGGCGGTGGATGATCAAAATCGTCTTTATTGACTCGTGTTGCACGAGTATAGGGGAAACATTTAAATTAATGTTTCCAGATTGTGCGTTAGCTTCCAATTTTTTAAATGTGTCGATGTGAGTGTAATATATTATATGAGGTATAGATAACATATATACTATATTAGACTAGGGTAATATTATATATAATATATATATATTATATATAATTATTATATATATATATATACGTGTGCTATACTATATATTATATAAATTATATATATATATATATAATATATTTATACTATATATAGTGAGTTACGCTGGGGCTACTGGGCAAATGCCCAGTGGGCAGGCATTTATAAAATGGCATTTGTTCCATGGCGATTTGCCCATTTCATAAATTAGCCTGCCTAAAAATCTGTGCATTTATAAACATTATCAGTTAAAATATGGAATTATGACAGCCTTTGAAAAAAACAAAACATTCAAATATTTAGTTTATATTCATTATTGTAATATAGCATTTGTATTTATGTATTGTATTTGTATTTATATATCGTTATATTACCCACCTTCCCTCCCCAAGATTGGGGGTGTAAAGTGCCAACATGCACCAAAAAACAGAAAAAGTAGTAGAAGAATATGTATGCAAGTCGGAAAATTAAGCACAGGCCATAAAACGTTCCCCTTGTTATACGCTTTAGTGAGAGCTAGTTTACAGTTCAGAAAATCCAACCTTAGAGGACTTCACGGACGTCCGCCAACAGAACTCTCACAATGGCATCTCGTCAACATTTAGAAACATTAGGTTTAAATAAAAAGGACAGTAAGAAGCGCCATGGGGCTTATCAAGACTGATCCCAGCTCAAAACCAACAGAACCATCAACGCAAAAGCCAACATGTTCATGCAAACCACCAAAGCAACCTTAGAGGCTTGTCATAACTTAGCATAGATATAACACAAAGTCTTAAAACCTGCTCATGGCAGAAATCCACAAAACAATCCAGGGCTTTGTCAAATAATCTTAATACATTTAGTATACACAAAGTCTACAACTAAATGAAAAAAAAACTGTAGCTAAAGTACACGCCAACCACACTTACAAGCTTAAATAATTCTCTATTAAGTAACTTATTGCAGTTTAACCTTAAATACTACTGTAAAACTTAAAAACCCCGCTAATTTCTGCTTCTTACTAATAATATATACTATATCTGACACACCAAACCATCCATTATACCTATCCCAGTCCTTTCTTAAATGTTTCACTCGAGTCATACTCAACAAACCTCTCTGGTGCAACCACAAATTTTTCCACAAATTTAACAACCCTGTTGCTGAATGAATGCCTTTCTTACAAGTCAAATGATGGGCATGCATTTCTTTCTTAATTTTCTTACTGTTATGCCCCCTGGTCTCCCGTCCAGTGCTCTTGATTTCTGTTCAGGGAAATACAACACTGAATAATTGATCTCATAGTATTATATACATAGATGATAAAATTTATTCCTGAAAAATAATATATGACTTGTATCATATCCCCTCTGAGAGAATTATTTGCCTTCTTTATCATGAAAACACTTTCCTTAACTCCTTCAAGCCTCGCCTTCATGAGAAATGTGCTCTTACCGTCTTCAACCCCTCAGAGGAATCACTTTTCGATGTATATCTACATTTGCTCTCTTCTCTAGCATTATTCTAAGTCTATATAAATAAAAGGATTCAAACTGGTGATGCCAACCAAATACTCTATTATACTAGGCAGTGCCACACATGCCCAAAAAAAACGAAACCGGAACGCCCCAAATAACATAACTAGATTGTATACAGTTTTCTTTATAACTTACCTGTTGCCTTTGTAAACGTCATTACGATTTATTATGCCAGGCAAATCTTACTTAGCTTATTCTGCTCCCAAACACTGAATTAATAGCTACTTTTCAAAACTCTGACAGACTAGCTTATATACATCAATACCAGCACCATGAAATCATAGTTTCTTGGTTCCACAAAACTCAAGCCACACAATTCCCAATTCACCATGTAGTTAAAACTTTTATCCAATTTTGAGGCAGGAACACACAAAAACCCTCTAATTATTCGAAGACAATACAAATAATACTTCAAATACTAATTCATTATTGTCCAATCTATCTGCCCAAAACCCTCAAAAAGATTATCCATATTGATCTACTCTTTTGAAATATTTTATAAATCCTTCACTATTTCCCTACTGAACGACTGTAGTCCGCTTTTATTCAGAGATATCATCTGCAAAAACTTAGTTAAACCGTTACATTATTAAAAGTCCAGTTTAATCACGGTTCCTTCATTTATAATATTTCAGTTTG
>JABUQX010090774.1:0-15000 GCA_015478945.1 Trachelipus rathkii | reverse complement strand
ATATATATATATATATATATATATATAATATATATATATATATATATATATATATATATATATATATATATATAATATATATATATATATATATATATATTTAATTTAGCAAGCTATAAAGTTTCGTTTCCGCGATTTTGAAAACATTTCAGAATCACCATTTTGATAAGCCAATATAACCTGTGATTGTAACAAAGTCAGTTAAAGTAGGGACCCCTTACCATAAGATAAATTTAAATATTCCAACTACATAATCTTTAAATATATTTTCCAGTACGTAAGGGTGAAAACAGATATGCCTTGGATCGGAAAATTGTACAGAAAAAGTAGTTGCCTGTTGTGTGTATTAAAACAAGTCACATGAGCAAAGGAAGTATAGAACGAGAGTTCAAAAGAGCAATTTCCGTTGTAAAACCGATAGTATAATTAAAGTGCTGCACCAGTTATTGGCCAGAAAGATATTGTAGAAAATTTGAGAGCGGACGGAGCTTCTTAGAGGAAATCCCCGACTTTAATCTTTAAATGGGAGTATTCCAGTGTAAATGCAACATTCTATGTGTACTCCATACAAGTGTAAATGACTCTTCTGTGCAGAGCAGAGCAAGCAACTGGCAGTGTTATGAAGGCGCGTGAGCCATCCTGTGTTGTGAGAGAGAGAGATGAAAAAAATTCACCGGTATTAAAAAACCGCTACCATTTCCCTCTGACTGAGCAAGGTTAGAAATCAAACGATAGAGGACAGTCATTCCAGACAACCTCCAAGTATCTGTTGTATTTATGAATTTTCAAAATGAAAATCGGTAATGTATGGAGGTTGGAGATGGGGTCTTTGGATAGGTAGATGATGTGAAAAATGTAGGAAAATAACATGTGAATAGACTAGAAAAGAGGAGAACCCCTATTCATAGAATTTAAAAGATAAATGGTGGCTTTCTAGGACGTCATCATAAAAAAAAAAAAAAAAAAAATAAAAAAAATAAAAAGCAGGAATGTTAAGTATCCAAAAGGGGAAATTTTAAAAATGAAAGCTTTGTGGAAGATTTCTTCGAACGCTTTCAATATGACCAGCGCTACAAATAATTTCCCATCTAAGGGAAGTACATCATCTCCTTTTTTCCCCCCCTGACGGGGGTAAGGTGCGTGACATGCATTGGGAAAAGAGAAGTAATAGAAGATATGACAAGGTCGAAAAGAAAGCCCCAGCCCTTACCGCCAATTCTATACCTATTAATGTGAACTCGTCGCAGTCACAAAATCCACCCTAGAGCTTCACGGGACCGCGACGGACCCTCACTATGGCATTATCGTCAAGTGTAGGGTTCATCCCCTGGTCCAGGTAGGCCACAACCATACCCCCCTCACAAAACCCCGCCATTCACTCCTATTATGCACACTCACATTTCTCTCCTCCAGACATTCCTTTACGGACTTAATCCACTTTTTCTTCGGTCTCCCAGCCGATCGATTCCCAACACACTCACCACTATACATCCGCTTAGCCAACCGACTGTCATTCATCCTTTCCACATGACCAAACCACCTCAACGTAATTTCATTTATTCTCTCCTTTACCACTTTCTTCACACCACACAACAATATAATACGTTCATTCCTCATTTTATAAATTCTTTTCACACCTAACACGCCCCTAAGATTGTCCATCTGAACACATTGTACTTTAGATCTATACCTCTTATTCCAGACCAGTCTCACTACTATACATTAACACAGGTAACAACATACCCTCATGTAAGACCATAGCACACTCAAGACTTTGTCCCTTTACATCCACCAACGATTTAATTGCACCAACCACCTTCCTGCCATTCACAACTTTCCTACTACACTCTGCATCATCCGTTCCCATTTCATCCAACATATATCCTAAATATTTAAACTCAGACACTCACAACCTTAACCTTACTCTTACCTACGTTTACTTTTAAACCCCTCCTTTTACACACCCTGCCAAATCTCTACCAATTCTCTCAAACTCTCTTCAGATTCGCCACACAAAACTAAATCACCCGCATAAAATAAGTAGGTCCACTATCTTCCATTCTACTTCATTCTAACACCATTTCCTGCACCCCCACTCTAATTCTCATAACCCAATTCCGTGATTACAAATTGAAATAACCAAGGAAATAACACTCCCTGCCTCACTCCGCTATCAACATTAAACCAATCACTTTTGACTCCATTTATTCTTCTCACACGCTTCATCGTCATACATACTTTTTGTATCTATTCAGAAGCTTACCACCAACACCATATATCGCTAACACCTGCCATAGAGCTTCCCTATTAATCCTATCATATCAAATCCATAAAAACCTAAATGCAATTTCTCTCTTCTCCCTCATTTTACTAAAATCACTGTTTCAATGTAAATATTTGATCCACACATCCTCTACCACTCCAAAACGCACCTTGTCTTCATCAATCAGTCCTTTCAGTCACTCGACGCAACACTTTGACTAAAATACCAGGCATATATCTTTCCTAAACACTCAATAAACTAATTCCCCTATAATTCCTACAGTTTCCCTTATCTCCTTACCCTTTATATAAGGGTGCTATTACTGCTCTCCTTAAATATATATATAATACTGAACAATAACTTTTAACAAGAATTTTTATTTATGTTTATGAATAACAAAGAGCAGTAAAAAAAATCACAGGGTATGTTAACTAGACCACTAAACCATACTTTATTACAAAATTTCCATAACGAGTCAAAAATTATAACAAACAAAACTTAACTGAAATAACTAGGGAAAAATAAAAGTGACTAATTAATAAATTAATAATAATAATAATAATAATAATAATAATATAATAATAATAATAATAATAATAATAATAATAATAATAATAATAATAATAATAATAATAATAATAATAATAATAATAATAATAATAATAATAATAATAATAATAATAATAATAAATTTTACATAACAAGCACAATGCTAATAATTCAAGAAATGATTGATTAATTCGCCTTAGGTTTTGTTCTGTCTGTAGTAGAAGTTGACAGTGGGAGATGCAAGTTCGAAAATAGTTTCCAAGGTCTTGTTTATATATATAAAAAAAAAATATCGAACAGCACGGCCATTTAAGAAGACCTTTTACATTGCGAGATTACCACAGCTGGGGGGTCTATCGCGTTGTGAAATCTTAGGGAAGATTTTTTTTGCTGCGAATGGCTCTCACTTATGGGAATGGGAGGGTAGCTTTCCTTTACAATTACCTTATGTTCTTCAATTTAAATATCTGTTTTCCGGTGTATGCTGCTCACCTCATCCCAATTTTGGGTCATAGGTAAAGATAGAAAAATAATAATAATAATAATAATAATAATAATAATAATAATAATAATAATAATAATAATAATAATAATAATAATAATAATAATAATAATAATAATAATAATAATATATAATAATAATATTAATAATAATTAATAATAATATAATAATAATACTGATAATTAATAATAATATAATAAATATTGTTTATTCAGTAATAATGATAAAATTTAAAGTAATTTAAAAAAAAAAATTAAAATAAAAATAAAACAACATCAACATAATTATTGCCTCTAATATTTTCGGTTTTTCTTTTCCTCATCCACATTGTCTCACATCCAACATTTCTGAAAAGAAAAATCATTATTTTAAAATAATTTATAGTTCATTGCTAATGTTCACATGCAAAAGCTAATAAATAATGGAAAAATTGAATAACCAAGAGAATAAAAAAAAAAAAAAAAAAAAAAAAAAAATTATATATATATATATAATATATATATATATATATATATATATATATATATATATATATATATATATATATGTATATATATATTATATATATATATATATATATATATATATGTATATGTATATATATATATATATATATATATATATATATATATATAATATATATATATATATATATATATATATATATATTATATATATATATATATATATATATATTTTCCTTCATAAGTTATAGTGTTTAATTATATATAATATATATATATTATATATAGTATATTATTTATAATATATATAATATATATAAATATATATATTATATATATATTATATATATATATATATATAATATATATTATATAATATATATATACGGTATTTATTTATTTTGAAATCACTTAACTTTAAAATAATAAAGCAAAAGTAAACTTTTTTACCAGCGCTTTTCACATTTTATAAATTTCATTTAAAGGGAATTATATTTTACTGAACCTAAATCTATTAATTTAGGCATGGTCTAAACCAGTGGTTCACAAAAATTTTCTTGGGTACTACCTAAAATATATTTTCCGTACGAATCTATCTACATCTAGGCTTAAAAGTTGAAAAAAATTATTAATTGCTTCTTAAAATTTGAATCATATGGGGGGGGGGGTAAGTCCAATTATTGGAATATAAAGCAGTAATGTACTTATATAAGAGTAAGGAAGATAAGGAACTATTGAAGAAATTAGTTTTTTTGAGATTGTAGGAAAGATATAAGCTTGTATTTGGTGAAAAGTCGAGTGATTGAGGAACTGATGAAACAAGGTGCACTAAGAAGTGGTAGATTATGTGAAGATTAAATTTTCACATAAAAAGCAAATGAATGAGGAAATAAAAGGAAAAAAAATTGTTTCATGGACTTGCAATAGTCGTATGCTAGGAGTAGTAACAAAGCTATGTAGCAGACGTTAATGATATATGGTATTGATGGTAGGCTTCTGAATGGAATCACGAGTACGTATGTCGATAGAAAGCATTTGCAAGAATAAATGGCTTGGAAAGTGAATGGTTTGAAATTAATAGTGATGTAAGGCAGGGATATGGGGTCTCCATGGTTATTTATTTTGTATACAGATTTGGTGATAAAAGAATTAGAGATAGGGGTGTTAGGGAAAGGTGTTAGCATGATGGAGAATAAAAAGGATCAAAGGGTGACCTGCTTATTGTGTGCAGATAATTTGGTTTCATGTGGTGAATCTGAGGAGAGGTTGAGAGGATTGGTAGAGGGGTTTGGGAGTGTGTAAAAAAAAGAGAGGTTTCAAAGTAAATGTAGATAAGAGTAAGGTGATGGTATTGAGCGAAGAGAGTCCACGGTGTGAAATGTTAGATGGTAAGCAACCGAACATGTATCAGAGCTTAAATATTCAGATATAAGTGATGGATGAAAAGGGAAATGTATCGATGCAGAGTGTAGTAGGAAAAATGTGAATGGGTAGGAAGGCGGTTGGTGCAATAACCATTAGTAAATGTAAAGAGACTAAGTCTTGAGTGCGATAGGGTTTTTCATGATTATATGTTGTTACTTGTTAATGTATAGTTGTGAAAGTATGGTCTGGAATAAGAGGTTTAGATCATAGGTACAATTTGTTCAGATGGACAATCTTAGGGGTGAGCTATGTGTGAGTAGAATTGATAAAATAAGGAATGAACGCATGAGTTGTGGAGGGAGTAAATGTGAGAATAAACGAGAGTACATTGAGTTGGTTTGGTCATGTGAAAAAAAGATGGATGATAGTCAGTTGTTTAAGCGGATGTATAGTGGTGACTGTGCTGGGAATCAACCGACTGAGAGACAAAAAAAGTGCATAGAGTCAGTAAAGGAATGCCTGAAGGGGAGGAATATGAGTTTGGAAGAGGCAAGAATAGAAGTGAATAACAGGAGAGTGAATGGCGGAGTGTTGTGAGGGGTATGGTTGTGGGCTTCGCCCAGGGGACGAACCCCACATGGACGATACCACAGTGAGAGCCGTCGAGATTTCAGAATGCGACGAGTCTTCACTTAAAGGGACAAAGGGGGGGCTTCTACTCAAGTGTTTTGTTCTTCTACTGTTCCGGTGCATGGTAAGCACCTCACCCCCAAAATCAGGATAGAAGGTAGAAGAAGTTGTTGCTTTATATATATATATATATATATATATATATAGTATATATATATATATATTTATACACATACATTCATTATTATTATTACATACACACACACACACACATACACATACATACTTCATTACAACTGACCTCCCACTCCAAGCCATCCCAATCCAGGCAACATTATTACAGGCTAATATTATTACACACATACACACACACACACACATTATTACATATTATTATTACACACACACATACACATACATATTTTAATCATATATTATTCACATACATACATACATACCACACACATATTATTATTATTATTACACACATATACACTGCATATTATTACATGCACACACCACACAAAACACCTGAATGGCATATATATATATATATATATATACATATAAGCATATGTAAGGGAAGTGCAGGCGGGGCACTTCCAAATCTCTTGGGGAAAAAAAATTACGAACCCTTTACGAATAAAATACATCAACGATGACAATAGGCATTGACACTCATAATGGCACTGGTTGTTTTATCACTTCGATTAATGTTTGGTTCTATTGAACTCAGCACGAGATAGCATCGATAGTTGCTGTTCACCAGATTTGAAAGCAAAGTACTGCTGATATTCAGCTGCAGACAACACATCAAAAAAATAATTGCATAAAAATAAAAAAAATATTACAGCAATTTTGAAGACCATAATTTCGGCGAAACCCATGACTTATCTTTAAGAGGTAAAGACCTGCATGAGGGAATTTTTGAAAGACCTGATTAAGCTGTGAATAGAATGTGGTGATGTGGAATTGAAAGAACATGTATTCAAGGACAGAAGAATCCCGTCTGGAAGTTTCCGATGATTCAAAATGAACTGATCAATTTGTGTGGAATTATTATCATAAAAAACATGTTTGTCGCGGTTGTAACAAAATTTGGTATCTACTCCATATTGGCAGATGAAACTGCGAATTTGTCAGGCAAAGAACAATTATCTATAGGATTAAGGTTTTTATTGATCTTTAAAAATGACTGTTCGGAGAAGAATTTCTGGGATTTGAAGTTCTTGAAAAGTTTTTGAACCATTGCCAGAAAGATTGATTTGGTTTTAGAAAAGGTTTGAAGCCGAGTCTATACGTTGGTCAGGGGTACGACAAGCTGCGCAGCATTATCAGGATAAAACATAGGGTTCAAAACTGGTAAAAAAAATATGAAAAAAATTATATTTTCACTGTGTAAACCATCGGTTTAATTTGGTCATTAATGACCTAAACATTATTCCGGAAATTTGAAATACCATTGCCACAATAAAAAAGACAAACTTTTTAAGACACTAAAACCTAAAAGAAAAGACATTCCCAACTTGCCTAAACTTTGTGAAACCTGTTGGACTCTTCCGTAATAACCAAATATTTTGCTTTAGTTGAAACGGTTAACATTATTCAAACAAAAACTATTTACCTTATCCAAAGAATTTTGAAGGTTGTCAAAGACCAATGCAAACTGCTGATCAAATAATTGCTGATCTGCTCTTATCCGCCAATGTTATTACTGCTGAGTTCTTAGAACTTGCACCACCTAGAAAAGTACAATCTCAACAACATAAAGCAAATCATCCTGCTGAAACTTCTGCTGAATATTGGAAGCGTTCTGTACTTGTGCCTTATCTTGACTCCACTTTCATCCTCTTTAGAGACTAGGTTTTCAGAAAACGTGCCAGCATTTCATTTTTTTTCATTTGCATCCGCTTCTTATGTTAGGTGCTCCCGCTTGCGTGAGAAAGTAAAATGTTTTTCAGAGTTTTATGATCTTAATGTCAATAAAATTCATACCGAAACTGACTTATGGTATACCTTGTGGCTAGATAAAAAATGGATAAGCTAAAGTTGAAAGATTTGGAACTTACTGAAGTTATTAAAGAAGCCAACCCCTTTTTTTCCTCAAATCAAAAACCTGTCTATTAATTGCAATGGTGCTATCGTGTTCAATCAGTACCATTGAAAGGTCTTTCAACACTCTGCGAAGAATAAAGACTTGCCTAAGAAATACAATGATGAAAGACAGGCTTAATGGACTATGTAGGATGAGTATTCATAAAAATTAGTAAATGAAAAAATGAACGAATTGGAAGCAAATGTAATTGCGAGAAAATCACTTTAAAACTTAGGCTCCAATGCTAGTTTAGATTTAATATTAGTTATCACTCAGGACTCAGTACTAGCAAAACCACAATAAATATTACTTTACGTTTCTCAAATAGGTATTTTTATTTTTACTCACCTCATGACCCAAATTTTTTTAATTACAACTGTTGTAGACTTGTTATTTTATTTATTTTATAACCGAAGCAACTTTTTTATCATGTGATATAACCCATAAATCAAACCTTGCGTACACACACACACATACACACATATATATATATATATATATATATATATATATATATATATATATATATATATATATATATATATATATATATATATATATATATATATATATATATATATATATATATAGATGTCACTTTCAATCTCCTTTTTCCCCCCCTTCATGTGAAAACCTGCTTTATGCACATATATATATATATATATATATATATATATATATATATATATATATATATATATATATATATATATATATATATATATATATATATATATATAGAGAATAAGAGAAAGAGAGGAGGAGAGAGGATAGTCTTCAGGAGATATTAAGATACAGAGAAAAAGAAACAATGAAAAGTAATGGAGTTGAATTGGACGAGGTATAGGAATGAAGGAGAGAGAGAGAGAGAGGTGGAAGAAATGATGGAATAATTTAATCGCCTGACATGAGAGTGAGCGAAGTCCGAGATAACATCTTCAATTTTTATTTCAATATTTCGGTGTATGTAGAGGAGGGCAAGTCCAATAAGTTTTTCATCTCCAATAGTATTTCTCAAGTAGGTTTTCAGAAGTCTTAATTAATGTTGAAAAGCTTCTTTCTACTGAAGCATTAAACACGGGTAAAATTGCAAATATTTGCAACAAGATGTAAATATTTGGAAATTGTGACTGCTAACAAGGCGACCTGTGCTGTGATGCCATTTCAACATCCATAAATCCCATTCTGCTTTTACTAAATCTTCATTTGGGCTTTCGAGATCTTCCTTGTAAAATATTACACCATCTTTTATCTTCTCATATGGCACATTACACCCGTTCGGTATGACAAATTGCAAGGAAAATTTAAAAACTTCTCTCCTAATCCTGATATTAAATCATGCAAAAATAGTATAAAAATGGATGTGCGATAATAAGTCTGTGTGTCGGAAGTAGGAATTTTGGGTCTGTATTTTTGGAATTTGTTAATTCGTGGTACATCAATTTCAATACTCAGTTCAGATTCAGATGCGCTTACACATTCTTCAAAAATCAGCTGAAATTCTAATGTTGCATTTTCTCTGATGGTTTCAAGTTTAATTTAACTTCTGCACTTTACATTATTAACGGATATGATACTTAAAAATTTTTAGTGTCTAGAGAATTTCGGGGGGGGCCATGGCCCCCCTGGCCCCCCCCTAAATACGCCACTGGCTGGAATCACAAAAAAAATTCCGGCCGGAACCGGAATTTCTCATGAACTTTCCTTAACAATGAAGAAATGTAAAAAAAAATATATTTTATATAACTTTCAACATAAAATCTTATATTTAGTACAACGCCACTTCATGAGCATATGAAAAATCATCATTGAAGAGAATATCTGGAAGTCCAAAAATTTTAATAGTAAAAGGGATAGTCTTGTATTTTCTAGAACAGGGGAAACCACCAGGGATGTGGAGTCGGTTCAAAAATTGTCCGACTCCGACTCCGACTCCGACTCCGGCACTCGATTCCGACTCCGACTCCGACTCCGACTCCTGACTCCACCCCTCTTCAAAATTACTGACCTGACCCGGCCTTTGAAAATTCACTGACTCCGACTCACCCACCCTTTGAAAATTACTGACTCCGACCTGACCTCCGACTCCGACTCAACTGGAAAATTATATATTTGAAAAGTTATGTGATTCATTCATATGATATATATATATATATATATATATATTAAGTACATATATATATATATATATATGAAAGAAAGTTATATATATATATATATATATATATATATATATATATATATATATATATATATATATATATATATAAAGAAAAGGTGGAGGGTATGGAAAGAAGGGGGGAGACGGTCTGGAAGGTGGAATGAAATAAATGGATGGAGAATGGACAGGAATGGAATGGTGGAAGGAATGGAAGGCAGGGAGGGAATAGTGGATGGATGGAGGAAGGAAGAAAGCAGTGGTGGGGAATGGAAGAAAGTGGATTGAGTCAGTAAAGGAATGCCTGGAGGAGAGAAATGAGTTTCTAGCAGAGGCGAGAAGAAAGCTGTGCCAAATAGAAGTGAATGGCGGGTTTTGTGAGGGTTTGGTTGTAGCCCACCTGGGCTAAGGGATGAACCCCATTGGCGAGATGCCATGGTGAGGGTCCGTCAGGGTCCCGTGAAGCTCTAGGGATAGATTTTCTGGACTGCGACGAGCTCTCAAAAAGGTATAAAGGGGGCACTTTTCGACTTCGTCATATTCTTCTACCACTTTTCTTTTCCGATGCATGCTGCGCACCTTACCCACAGTCTTGGAGGAGAGAAGGTGGTGATGATGATGATGATGATTATATACATACATATATATAAATATATATATATATATATATATATATTTATATATATATATATATATATATATATATATATATATATATATATATATATATATAGTATATAACACACACAATCGCAATCAACCTCTGTCTTGCCACACACACACACACACACACATTACATATTATTAAAATTACAAACACATATCTATATTATACTTATACCTACATAATAATCATAATAAAGCAGAATATTTCATTATCAAATTACATTCCCAAGAATGATGATGAAATTATTATTTTGCTCCAATTTTGATAAAAGAGTAAACTGTAGCTTTTTCTCTGAACTTAATCAGTCATAGCAGCTTAGGCCTGTAGTCATTCTCCTCTCGAAATTCTTCATTTCTTCAAACCTATGTTTTTGGACACTTTTGGCTTAAACTTCTACAATTTTTGCGAAATGACTTCAAACTTGAAATATGCATAGATGTGTCCATTACCTACAAATGAAATAGTTTTTTGATTTTTAAAATTTGTGCTTTGCAATGTCAAAAATCAGAATCCCCTTGTTTGCATTTTTAAAATGAAAAATTGGGATACTTTTTTCCTTCTCATGCGATCTGATTGTACCAGAGCATATGTAGTCAATATTTTGGGAAACACTTTTTTTCTTTTTTGAGTATACAGATAGATCTCGCCCGACTGAGAGAGTTCCGAATTTGATGTTGATGGGATAAGTAAATATCAATTTTCCAAAAAAAAAAAAAACATATATTTTTGGAAAAGCAGCTATTTGATATATCTTTTTCTACTCTGTCCGATCAACGTCAAATCTTTAGGGTTTGTATAGCCGGGCAAGATACATCTTTTACTTAGATAATTTTTTTGTAATTAATCTTTCAAAAGAAAATTTCAAAATTCCAAAAAAAATTTTAAAATTTGTTCCAAGAACAATCCCAAAACTACAACATATACAAAGAAATTATCTATGAAAAATTGTGCATCTCCAAGATCAAAGGGCTGTGACACTTCATCCAGATCGTATGAGGAAAAAAGCAGCAATTCTTCATTTTAAAAGGAGCAATGTCAAAACATAGGTTTTAAAAAAATGAAAATCTGAAAGAATGACTACAGACAAAGAAAACACCTGAAAACGATGTTTAAGTGGAAGTCAGAAAAAAGCTACAGGCTTGTTTCTTTCTATCAAAATTAGATGGTGTAAATTAAGAATTTTGTCCATTTTTAGGTGGGGGGTAAAATGGGGTCCCAGTCCGAAGCAAACATAACATTGACAGTAATGTAACATTAATAGTAACTTGAAAAATTTCATTTTTTATTTTTCCTATTCATATAAAAATTTAATTTTTTTTTCTTAACAAAAAAATGATTGATAACTTCCCTCGTTTATATTGTGAAGCTATGATTAACACCTTCATTGCTTTTCAGTTCTGTTAGGCTCTCCTGTAGAATTGAAAAGTATGCTTTTGAGCTTATATATATATATATTACATAAAAACATAAAAAGAGCAGGAAAGAGAAAGAGGAGTGAGAGAGAGGAGAGTGAGAGAGAGAGAGAGAGACAGGACGCATGGAGCCGATGGAGCCTGATGGACAGAATGTAGAAGCTTTTCATACTCATCTTCTGAGCTTCTGAAAAATGACTTGAGAAGGTAGTAATGGGGATAGTTGTAGTTTCATCACTCTACAATATGTTCAGATGTATCCTTTTCTTCTTGAACTTCCTGCAACCCTTTAATACAACTGACCACGTTGCAAAGCGCAGATTAAGCTTTTTGTTGTTGATCTTCTGTTAGGCTTGCCCCCTGTAGATGGGATCAATATAAACAGCAGCTAGTAGAATATCATTGTCAATGAGAGAAATTTCTCTTCGTACCATGGAGTCTTTTATTTCTTCAGCATCTTAAATATAGATGGTATAAGGTTGAAGGATGAATTTATTAGAATATAGTTCAAATTTTGCAATTGCATTTTGAGATATGGAAGTCGCAAGTCAGTGAACTTGCATGAAGTGATTGAAGTCACCCACAGAAACACAATAACTTGGTCAGTTCAAAATTTCTGACTCCAACTCTACTATCTCGAAAGTTACCGACCCCGACCCGACCTGTTCCGACCTCCTTGAAAATTACCGACTCCGACTCCACCCTTTTCAAAATTACCGACTCCGACTCCGACTCCGACTCCGACACCACCCTCTTCAAAAGTACCGACTCCGCGACTCCGACTCCGACTCCGACTCCACAACCCTGGAAACCACAAAAGAGCAATAGATCCAAGTCGTGAAATAAGTGAGTTTTGAGAGTTTCTATCCAAAAAAAGATTTGGCATATCAATGACCGAAATCACAGAAAATACTGAATTTTATCGCAATAAGGAACTAGTCACAGAGGAGAAGGATTTATAGAACTTATTGCCCATCTTCAACCAAAATATCTTATTCTTAGTAGAAAATATTTTGTAGAGAAAATGTTACCAACTTCATACAGGAAATTGAGATCAGCAGTATTCGAGAAGTTATCTAAGGATGATCAGATATCATTTACTACAGATATATAGAGAGATAAATAATTAAAACGACTCATTTATTTCTTTAACTGCACTCTGGCTTACGAGTGATTTTGCAAAGATGGACTGCAACACTTCCTTTGCACTACCAACAATTGCTTCCTTCATTTGCCCCCCAGATTTGTTCAGTATCAACTCGTTCACATTCAACCGATTTACTAGCGAGCGCTCTTACATACTTATCCTTATTGTCTTGTTCACTTAACTTCTAGCTCTAATTTTAACACTCCTTCTGTATCATCTCCTCCTTCCAAGCCCACACTAACTTAATTTTACATGAACAATATAAACGATCTGATAATCCCATTCCTAAACTCCTCACTGATTTTAACATCCAACACATACCTCAACATCTTCGTCACCAACACAAAATCAATTCTACTTACCTCTGATACCATCTCTACCTACACCAACCTTAGTATACTTTATGAATACTCTTTTGCTTAAAGAAAGTATTACTTACACACATACCTCATACAGAAATCAATCATCTCCTACCATTCCCTATATTTCTCCTTTCTCCGCCACCCTAAAACCGCCTGTTATACCATCCCTTTTTTGATCACGTATCCAACCATTCAGGCCCCAACACTATGAATCTGAAGCTCCTACTCACCCCATGCAGAAACAGCATTCAGATTATCCCAAAAAAATCGTAACTCCCTTCAACGTTTCCCTCAGATGCACCATAATGCCAAACTCACATGTCTTTGACCTTTTCTAAACTTAAATTTTAACCAAAAGAATTTAGGACTCCACACACACAAAGTTTACCATAACTTTGTACCACAGGTCACTCATCAAAATTGCAACTCTTTCTCTCCCTCTCATTCATTTCCCACACCAGCACACACATTTCACACCAAACCACTTATTTTCTTTTCACCTTTGTTTCAGTCACAGCGAGCAAATCAAATTTGCCCTTTCTAAATACATCCATCACCCCTCTCCTCTTCTCCTCAACATTTATTCCTCTGACATTCCATGTACCCATACGATTCATACACTTCCGCGAAAGATAGAAGGCTGCTTACGGCGTATCACGGCCATCTCCGGGAGGCAGTATACATCAGCATTCTAGTAGATAGGTGGTAGTGTAAGCCAACCCAACTACCAACGTCCCTTAGTCGCCTTCTACGACAAGAGGATGTAAGCTGTGTGTAATATATATATATATATATATATATATATATATATATATATATATATATATATATATATATATATATATATATATATATATATATATATATATATATATATATATATATATATATATATATTTTAAAATTTATTTTTTTCTGTTTTTATTTGTATTTTTCAAAAGTCCCTAAGTGGGTTTGAACCCTTACCCAGCAAAAAATTCCTGAAGGATTCCAGTATGTTTTCTAGGATTTTCCGTTACCATTTAGGAAAATTCTGATGGAACCGCCAGGAATTTGAGGCCTTGAATACTGGTATTAAGATAGGAATTTTGAAATTCCCAAAGGAAATTTCCTTTGGAATTCCATATGTCATACCTAAAGGATTCTTATGGATCCCTTATGGATTTACAGGAATCCACACGAATTCCTGTAGGAAAAGTATGACTGATTCAATCTAGAAACTTGCTGATTCCTGAAGGAATTGTCCGACAGATTTTCATAAGGTAGCCCAAAGGATTAACCGAAATCCTACAGGTAACATATAGGAAAGAGCGATATTCCCATAGGATACCTGCTGGATAGGAAGCATGGAAAAAGATGGTTCCCTATGGAAATATCCATAATATA
>JABUQX010090773.1:2500-21135 GCA_015478945.1 Trachelipus rathkii | reverse complement strand
AAGAAGAAAGAAGAAAAAAGAAAGAAAGAAAAAAAGAAAAAAAAAGAAAAGCTAGAAAGATGAAAAAGGAAAAAAGAAAAAAAAAAGGATAAAGAAAAACAATCTAAAACTAATTACATAAAAAAATAGAAATTAAAAAATAAGAGGAAGAGAAAATGAATATATATATATATATAAAAAATAGGAGAAAAAAAAAAAAAAAAAAAAAAAAAAAAAAAAAAAAAAAAAAAAAAAAAAAAAAAAAAAAAAAAAAAAAAAAAAAAAAAAAAAAAAAAAAAACAAAAAAAAAAAAATAAAAAAAAAGAAAAAAAAAAAAAAAAAAAAAAAAAAAGAAAAAAAAAAAAAAAAAGAAGAAAGAAAAAAGAAAAGAAAACAGAAAGAGAAAATAAAAATAACAGAAGAAAAAAAAAAAGAAAAAAAATAAGAAAGAAAAAAAAAAAAAGAAAAAAAAGAAAAAAGAGGAAAGAAAAAAAGAGAAAAAAAAAGGAAAAAGAGGAAAAAAAAAAAAAAAGAAAAAAAAAAGAAAAAAAAAAGAAAAGAAAAAAAAAAAAAGAAAAGCAAAAACAAAAGACAAAAAAAAAAAACAAAAAAAAATTTAAAACAAAATAAAAAAAAGAAATAATATAAAAAAACAAAAAGAAAAAAAGAAAAAAGAGAAAAACAAAGGAAAAAGAGAAAAAGAAAAAGAAAAGAAAAAGAAAAAAAAGAAAAGAAAAAAAAGAAAAAAAGAAACAAAGGAAAAAGAAAAAGAAGAAAAGAAAAAGAAAAAACAAAAACTAAAAAAAAACAAATGGAAAAAAAAAGGAAACAAAAAAAAGAAAAGAAAAAGGAAAAAAAGAAAAAAGTGAAAAAGAAAAAGAAAAAAAAAAGAAAAAGAAAAAGAAAAAGGAAAAGGGAAAAAGAGAAAAAGAAAAGGAAAAAAAAGAAAAAAAAAAATAATAATAATAATAATGAAGAGGCCACCTTAAATCATACTCATCGGTGGAGAGGACAAACGCAGTTACAAAGTAAGGGAATATTTTCACCATGAAAGAAAAGCCAAATGAAGAACATTCTACAAATAAGGCTCTAAAGAGAAGGTACCAACCACCCAAAAACTTGAACTTTAAAGCTCACACAAGCTCCACGTCCAGCAATGTGCAGCTTGTCTACGGGCCATTGACGTTGATGTAACTTCGAAGTGTCAGCCATCGATCACCTCCTGGTAAGTACTTACAAAATAATGATAAATTTCAGACGTCTTTCGCCAAAGCATAGTGTCAAGGGATAAGATATAAACAGTTATAATTCTTTAACTTGTTTCAAAATATGACAGGATATCGTGCAAGGCGAAAGTAACACCTTTATAGTTGAGAAACTGAGAATACTTAAAAAATCCTAGCAAGTTGAACAAAACTCCCAGCTTCTTCAAACTTCCTTTTGTTATCAGGATGATTCCAAAAACACTTTTTTTATTCTTAAGCAAGTGAGTCTCTTATATTGCCTCAGGGAGTGGAAAAACTAAAAAGGTATGAAATCTAGTGTGTCTCTAAAAGGGATTGTGAAACTAAGGTAATAAAAGAGTTGAATTTCACAAGCTTGAGGAGACATCTCTGGGAATTCTCTTCATTATAAAATTATAAAATACATTAGCAGTACTATACGTACGGTACTTACGTAATATATATATTAATATATAATACTTATTAATATGAGATATATATATGTATATATTAATATATATATATATATATTATATATATATATATAATAATATAATATATATATATAATATATATAATATATATATAAATATATATATATATATATATATTATATAAAATATATATATATATATATATTATAATCATTACTATATATTATAATGTTCTGCAAGGGTTCCAACGGTAAGTGGGAAAATATTAATTAGCGTGGGAATTAGGGGTCCGCCCCCTTCCGCCCCCCTCCCTCCCTCCGCCCCCCTCCCCCACGAAAAAAAGCAGCTTTTTTTCGAAATAGTAAAAATATAAATAAATGACTAAATAAAATAAATAAATAAATAAATAAATAAATAAGCATAAATAAGTATGTTGTACCTATATGTGACCACTTACAACTTACACCTTACACCATTCCCTAACCTACACATCATCATAATTCGTAATATAATATATATATATTATAATATATAGTATATATATATAATATATATATTATAATATATATATATATATTATAGAGAGAGGAGAGGAGAGAGAGAAAGAGGGGAAAATGCTAACGTTTTTTTCAGTCGAATCGTCGGCCGCGCCCGACCCGCCCCCCACCCACCCCGTCAGAAGCGGTGGCAGCCGTTGAGATTGTCGGTCCGTGCCTTAAGACATCTATTCAGCTACTGAAATTCGTTGGCGGTTTTTTTTCTAAAA
This sequence comes from Trachelipus rathkii, assembly GCA_015478945.1. NCBI lineage: Eukaryota > Metazoa > Arthropoda > Malacostraca > Isopoda > Trachelipodidae > Trachelipus > Trachelipus rathkii. Next base: position 18,733 of record JABUQX010090773.1, on the reverse strand, counting down.
AAGTCATGGGGCCGTGGGAATTGAATAACCGCTTTTTTTTTAAAAACTATTGTTCCTTCGTGTTGCTTTTACACAGCGCAATACGTAATATGTGTTTTCAGGTTTAATATTTATATTATTTTATTATTTATTATTATTATTTTATTAATATTATATATTATTATTACTTTTAGATTATTATATCATTTCTTTCTATTTTTTTTTCTTTTTCTTATCTTTTTTTCTTTTATTATCTTTATTATGTCTTTCATTATCAATATATATATATAATATAATATATATATATATAATAAAAATATAATATATATATATATATAGTATATATATATATATATTATATATTTAGAGAAGCATAGCGGAGTCAGAAAAAAGGAGATTCCTAGAAGAGGCTGATTAGAAGAGGAGCGTGTCAAAAGAGAGAGGCTGAAAGAGCCGTACAAAAGAATGAGGGGCGGAGAGAGATGTGGCTGAAGAACAGAAGCGTGAAAGGCAACCTGTTTGAAAAAAATTTCCCATCGGCTTCTGAGAAATTTTTGACATTTTAGGGAAAAACTGAAACATTGTTTTAAAACGACTTATAAGTAGTTACAATTATTCTTTTAACTTTAAAAGTCATTTCTGAGAAACGTTCACATCCGAAAATGGAAATATTGTCGCAAACAAAGAATCAAATTCCCTTCTTTACAATGCATTTTCTAAAATACAGAAAAATATTCAAATTACAGAAACAAAAGGAAGCAAATATAGATTAACGATCAAATTTCTAAAAACACTCAATGTTCTATTCTAAAATTGAAAATAAAAAAATGTCACAGAAGAAAATTTTTTTGTTTAAATCTAATTCAAAATACAGGAAAAAAAGATCAATTTTTTGAAAACAAAATTTTGTTTGCGGCAATTAAAATGTTGAGATATAAAAACGTCTCTCATGAGAAAAAGTTTCTAAAAAAAAGTAGTAATTACCACGTCTAAGAAACAGAGGGGTATGAGGGGTGAAAGCTAGGGGTTAGGGTTTTTTTCTACTCTACTATAAAAAATGTCGCGATTCTTCGTAAAGCATAAGTATTTGAACGTGTGTTTACTCAACAACATCTAAATAAAACGAATAAGGACGGTTATATATATAATATATATATATATAATATATTATATATAATATAATATATAGTATAATAGATATATATATATATAATATATATATATATAATATATATATACTATTATATATATATTATTATATATATATATATATATTATACTTATAATATATATATATATATATAAATGCTTCAAGTTTACATCATAAAGTTATATATATATTATATATAATATAGATATATATATATATATATAATATATATACTAGATAATATATAATATATATATATATATAGTTATAATATATATAATATATATATATATATATATATATATATATATATATAATATATATAATTATATAACATATATATGTGTGTGTGTGGTAGTGTGTGTGTGTGTGTGTGTTTGTTGTGTGAGTCACGGTAGAGATGGGTAGGAGGTGAAAGTTCTCTCTTTTTTTCTTTTAATGGTTTTTCTAAATAAGAAAGAAAACAGAATGCGCGAAAAAGAAAAAAAAGATTTTTTCAATTTTTATTATTATTATTATCATGCATTATTATATTATTATTATTATGATTATTATTATTATTATTTATTATTATTTATTATTATTATTATTATATTCGATTAGTATTAATTTTATTATTTTAATTTTGTTTTGGTACTTTTTTTAGCACTTTCAGCCTATTTTTTTTCCTCTGCATTTCAGTTTCATTGATAGTTTATTATTATATTTTTCCTTATATATATATATATATATATTTATATATATATATATATATATTATATATATGTGTGATATATAATATATATACTATTATATATATAATTATATATATATATACACACACACACACCACACACACGGATATACATACACAGGGTTAGGGAGGGAGTGAGTGGTGTATGGGAAATGTTCGTTAACCTAAATTAAAGACCGGTATGCCAAGTTTTAGATTGTAATTATACAAATTTTTGCCTTAACAAAATAAATAGAAAATTATGATTGTTTAAAAATAGTTTTAATTTCGTATATATATATATATATATATTATAAATATATATTATAGATAGATATATATTATATAATATATAATATATATATATTATATATATATTATAATATATATATATCAGTATATAAGTATATATATATGATAAGGGTTGGAGTAGGGTTTTTTTTGGGGGCGGAGGGTAGTGCGATATGGAAATTCGTTAACCTAAATTTAAAATTACATGTAATATTTAACATCTTTTTACAACTGATCTCCAGCATGGTCAGTTGTACAATTCATTTAAAAATTAGTTTAAGTTTCATATATATATAATATATATAAATATTATATTAAATAAATTAAATATATATATATATATATTATATATATATATATATATATATATATATAAATATATATATATATTATGATAAGGTTAGAGTAGGGTTTTTAGGGGGGGAGTGGGGTATGGGAAATGATCGTTAACCTAAATTAAAGACCGGTATGCCAAGTTTTAGATTGTAATTATACAAATTTTTGCCTTACAAATAAATAGAAATATGATGGTTTTAAAAATAGTTTTAACGTTTTCTATATATATCTATCATATATATATATATATATATAGTATATATATATTAGATATATATATATATATATATATATATAATATATATAATTATATATATATATATATATATATATATATATATATATATATATTATATTATATATGAAATGTGAAGAAATATATTTGAAATATGGGTTTTTGGGGAGGGGGCTAGTGGTGTATGGAAATGTTCGTAAACCTAAACTTAAAGCAGGGAATATTATTTTTCTTATACTAAAGGTTTGGTTATTAATTTCCAACTTTGACGATGAGCTTTGTTTAATCTTATTTTTTTTTTCAAAAATATATATTATTTTTATTTAGTTTTTTAATTTATTTTTTTTTTACTAAAATCTTTTTGCTTTTCATGTTATTAAACGATAAAAATATTAACGTTTTTACCATACCCAAATCAGTAATCAAACTGCCATCTCTCCGCCACCCTTCTGTCCATCTATGATCTATTGATCTATTGATCTATTACTATGTTTCAAGTCATATTTTTCTTTAGTATAAATAAGTTCTTTGGATAAAAGTAGGAAAGAAAACAAGTTTTTATTTTTAAGCGTTTATAACATAAGTGCAAACTATATAATCATTGACATATAAATTTTTAGCATCAAATATATTAACAAGTTTATTAAAAGAAACATTATTTTAAAAAACATATAATAATAAATACAGTATACACCACATAAATTAGAACTGATAGGTTGTACAGGAAAAAATAGGTCTTAACATATTGAACATTATTATATTTAAAAGATAGTACATATGTATTACTATATCATAAAATCTAAATCAGAAGTCTAAGAAATAGATACAAACATTATTTTTATTCTTATACACTTGCTATCAATGCCATTGCCGAATACATCCTGGAGAAACTGGATTAAGATAAGACCAGATCGGTATCCATGTTCACAGCAGCTAAGTTCATTACGCGATACACCTAAAAATCTTCTTTCGTTTCTAAAGGCATTAATATTTCTTCTTCATTCATCTTTAATAATTCAAGATATATATTTAGTACTCTGTAGATATAGATCTAATTGAGCAGCTGCTAAATACACCAGAACTGAGATTGAGGATGTCAAACTTTGTCCAAATTTTAGACTCAATCCTAATGTTCCTTTTCTTAGGATATTGAGATGATAAGCATTACAAGCTGAAATATCAGCTGTGAGATCGTACGCATATAAATACTGTTTCAGCATAAGTCTTGAGATCAACGCCTGTACGTTATCGCTGCAAGACACAGTATTGGCAAATCAAATCGTAAAAAGACGCGAACATTTGAGAATGGGGTCTCTCACTATTCATCTCATAATCACGACCGTATGGTTGACCATTCACATGCAAACTGATACCCCTAAGGCCGAAATGGGTGAATTTAAAGGCGGACTTTCCATAGTTTCCAGAATAAGCATCATGTTCTACAATCCCTATTATAACCTTCTGAGGTAAGCTACCATTAACAATGTTAGGTATATTAATACTCGATCAACCTCGAGGAAAGTTCAAAGCATTTTAGTCACAAACATCTCGAATGTGCGATTTTACTTTGTATTTCCCATTCCAATAGCATTTCTCAATTTCAAGTTAATGGAGATAATTCACATTTACGTAGCATATAGCGATAGCATCAGTATTTAGAAGATAGCTTTGGAGCCGCATTTGTGCGTAAAAAGTGCACTGTTTAAATCATTAAGAGCAAATTCAGGTGCAAGATTCTAAATTAACCTGATGCGGGTGTTCCACTGTCGACTGTAGAATAGTCTTTCCTGAGGAGAATATATCAACGTTACACGTCCAGTAATATTGCATACGTGTTATTTTTAGCCTTAGCAGCGTCGGTTCTATGTTTCTCGTACATCTTTTAAATTATGAGTAACAATGATTGAAGGTGAGACTTTCGCATCCTTGAGAAGATTCAGAAGTTTCAATGTAACTCGATAAGGAACTGCGCTGACGCTCTAGAGATATTTCATTTAAAAACACCTCAAGTGATAAAACATGTATTACGGAATTGTCTCGAATATACTCATGTATCAGTTCCTGTGAAGAGATCTGATCCATCTTGCGTTACTAATTTCACTTTCAATAAATAAAAACACCATTCGAAGGGTCAAGATATTGGTTCAGAAGTGCCTGGGATATTGAATTCGAGGGCTACATCGGGTATTTGTTGATCGCTGCGGTGAACGGATTAATATAATAAAATTGACTCACTCACGCTGATTGTGTAGGGTTCACTGAGAAGAGATCCAATTCACTCAAACAGTCTGGGCTGGAGAGATGGAGGAAATGCATCTTATCGACTCTAACGCTAAACCTTTAATGAAAATATTCTTTAGGTACACATCTATATATATTAAGTACAAGTTGCCATATATTATTATTCAAAAATATCCTTATTTTACGTCTGCATAATTTTTTTATTTTTTTATCTTTTGACGTCTTGCTACGAGTTTTTTTTTTTTTTTTTTTTCCTTTTCTTGGTTTGTTTATATTATATTAAGACTTTTATACAACGTCTTTTCACCTTTCTAACACCTTGGCCAGTCATCTTACTCCGTAGTTTTCGTTTAACATATCTAACATTTTATCTGGAAACAATCGCTAGCGACTGTTTACAGCACTTACGAGGTCGGACCACCCCATATATCCTGATTGTGTTTATTTCCCGTTTCTGGCTGCTATTTTTACGAGGTCGGTAATTACCTCCTGATTATAACAGGGAATTAGGCTCTACGAAAATAACGAAGCAACAAAATCCTCTTAAACCATATCCCCTCTGCATTTCATGAACCCCTGAAGACTCGTTCTCTTTCCATATTATTATTATTTACGGAGCTCTTTCTTATGTGTACTTTACACACTGCTGTACCAATGTGAATGGATACGGTTTGCTTCGACGATCTCTTATATAAACTTCGAACTGAATCAGTTGCGTCTTGACCTCAATAGGCAAGTAGTGAACATAGGAAGCTTATAAACTTTACGACCCTTTAGAAAATCGTGTACTACTCTTAACAAAGAGGCTTTAGTATGCCCTACATACTGATGGTCTACAATATCTGTATAAACATAGGCCATACCTGGATCTTGAAACATCTTAGCAGGCAAGCATACAAAATGTAATGAACTCTTGGTGTCATTTTTTGAGACATACTCTGCCATCGTTGGTATATAACGCATAAGATCCTTTAGATATGGTTTGAATATTATTTCCCGAATAATTTTGTATACATAGTGAGTAACAACAATTACGAAACCAAACTGAAGGGCGGAAAATAAAATAAACTTATATCTTTCAGGTTCACATGCTCATGAGATTTTAATGTGATTAACACGTTATCTTCGTTAACGGATTTATTAACAAAAGAAACATTAAATCTGTACATATTTGACTTCTTCTTCAAATTTTTTGTTTAGTCTAGTGAACAATCCGTAACCGTTATAGTGACCGTGCTCTAATAAATAATTTTCAACGAAATATTCATTGTTGCCTCGTTTGATGGTTGCAATATTAGGTTTACTTTTTAATACATTTTTAACATTATCAACATTTCTAAGTATCGTAAACGCCAAATATGAAAGAGGCATATTCTCTATATCGCCGTCGAGAATTATTTCACTTAATCCAGCTTCATATATTTCTCGATCAAAAGTTATAGGGTTCAATAATTGGGTTGTATAGTCCGATATTTTATTTTCAGGATTACATAGATTCATAGAAGCCTTTGAAGCAGCGTTAATAGGAAATTTATCTTCACTCTACCATGTTCACAAAGTAAACTGATCAATGTTTCTTAATTTCACTGCATTTATATAACTATTAAACTTCGCGGGGTAACCTACCCATTTGACAAGATACTGTTTATTTTACCTTTCCTTTTAGAATCCTATATTTTTTTCTTTTTATACTTGACTCTTAGGATCAAAAGCCCGTATTTTCTGTATTTCTTGTTTATAAAACCCTCCTTTTATTTGTTCGCCATCTAAATTCTCAAGATAGTATAATTTTAACCCGTCTCTTGGGAATTCTCTGATTGTATCTACTTAAAAACTTCTCTGACATCCTGCTTCGACCCTTTTCTGGAATTTTCATCTGACCTAGACACTCTCACGTAATCTCCTAATTTAATGCCTGTGTTATCTTTATTTTTCGTACAGGACGACTCGGAACTGAGGGTTTTGTCTTTACCATCTCTAGAGGGGTCTTCTTAAGTGTTCTATGATAAGACCTATTATAAGAATAAGCCAAGTCTTGCAGTTATATCTATATATTTAAATGTATTCATTTTCGTGAAATACCTATGCATTCTTTCTTTTATAGTTCTTTGTACTCTTTCCACAATTGCAGCTTTATTAACTGAAAAAGTGTTGTAATACCCTATGTCATACTCTGTAACTATTTCTTGAAACTCTTTACCTAAAAATTCTTGACCTTTATCTGTCCACATCAATTGAGGATATCTATTATCCTCATTTATAATTTCTCTCACAGCTTCCAGTACCAGTTTTCGATACTTTTATCTTTTAAAGCCTATTAACCATAAATACGGAATTATACACTTATCACCTAAAAGAATGTATTGATACCTGCATTGGTATTAATGTTTATATTTTATCAGTTTCAGAAAAACTGAAGGACCATACGTGACTAAATGTTAAGGTGCTATCGTTTTCTTTTCGCTCATATTTTTCGTATACGGTTTATGTAGAGTAAAGCATCCTCCTTGTTAATAACTTTTTTTCAGTTCTTTTTTATATAATGTGAGGAAACTTTTGAATGCGAACCTTGAAAAGCCGTCATTAACTTAAAGGCTGTGATCCATGTAATAGTAATATTTATCGATGTATCCTTTACCTCCATCTTGATCAATGACAATAAAAACAAAAAAACCATTAATATATATGTATATAAGTAAGATAAATACAAAGGGAAAAGGAAACAAATATTTTTAAAAAAAGCAATTTTTTTTTAATCATTAAATTATTATACAATATCTTACAAAAAAATTAGTTGCGTAAAAAAAAAAAGAATAAGTTTAATATGCTTACAACATGTGCATATTTTAAAAATAGTACAATCACATCAAATTAAATTTTTAAAAGAAATAATTCACAAAAAAATTTACATAAGCTTTGAGCTTGGGCCATAGGAACTAAAGATACAGCTGTATTTATAATATACTGACGGAGACTAGGGAGTCCAGCCGTTGTCACGTATGTATAAATATCTCTTGCCGATATTTTCAAGTCTTGATCTTTATATGCAGGAGTCTTCATTTCTTTTTCCCAATGAAAAGTATATTTGTCGTCACCTATAAGCTCCATGACATCTGCTAATTGAGCGTCAAACATATAGTTCTCGTTATACACAGTGTATAGTAAGCGATGGGCAGTATTGATGAGATGGTCTAGTTGGTCGACATCGACATCCCGTCTTAATATTTCTTCACGCATCTTGATAAACGCTGTAATATTTTGTCTTCCCACGATTTGGAAACCGAAATTTGAGGGCCTGAATATTCCTTCAGGGGTGCTTCTATACCAACTGCGTAAGTCAATGGATTCAATATTGTTATGCAGAGAGAATACAAGAGTTAATCTTTTCGTATCGTTGGCTTCACCTCGTGCAATGGTCACACCCCACGAATTGGTCACGCTAGATGAACCGTAATTGTCGTTCACCCATGTATTTACTTCGTCGAATACACGGTTTAATTCTTCACACGATAAGAATAAAGGCCGGTTGTTTGTATGAGGTGGAGAGGAACATGTGAAGTAACGTTCACCACTAATTTTACGACGGAAAAATAAGTTCACTATATCTTTTGGATGGGATATCTTCCATGACACAATATCGTTTACGAACTTGGTGTTTACTAAAGAAACCATGTTGACACAGCAAAGTCGAACGCTCAACTGAAGAATGCTTTCATCCTCAGCGACGAGAACTCTGTAACCCTAAAAAGGGGAGGTCGTCAACCAACCAATCAGAGAAATGTATACAAAAGCTAATAGGAATGCTAACCCTAACAGGCAACCCTAAAGGTGAAACCTAATCCGTAAATGAACAGCTGCACTTTAGGGTTACTTTCATGTTTATACAAAGGCTTTCAGGAACACTATTCGTAATTTTAGACCTAACAGTAAGCCTAATGGGGGAGTATAACGGCTAAAAAAATGAACAGCTGCACTTTAGGGTTACTTTCATGTTTATACAAAGGCTTTCAGGAATGCTGTTCGTAATTTAGACCTAACAGTAAGCCTAATGGGGGAGTATAACGGCTAAAAAAAAAAAATGAACAGCTGCGAGCGTCTTTCAAAATCTTTCATGTTTGAACAGATGTTAAGCCTAATGAACACCTGTTTTATATCATCTCAGGCCTACATTTTTAACCATTCTCGACTCATGTTTGCCTTTTTCCTTAATTTGTTTACCGATGGATAGGGATTCTTGGGGGCTCGTTTTTTTATTAGTCCTGAAGGAGAGGGTGATGACGTCATTACAGCTGAAGAGCTCGAAGCCATAGCTCTAGGTGTAGAGTACACGTTTTCCACATCAGCCAAACGTTCCACATTTAATATTAAACTTTTAGGAAAATTAATTGTTCTTAATTTTTGTTTTATTATAGCCCATCCTGTGATAGGTTTCCTTCGCCAATTACGTACAAGATCAGAAACTAGGTCTACGATATTTGATCCTATAATAGGATCACCATCTATTACAATTTGACCATTAGAGTCCCAATTAATCTGACCTTTTAAAGTGTTATATAAAGCTATTCCTTTATTTTTAACAGTTGCAGGAAGACTGCTTTCTAAAATAGATTTAAAATCTTTAATAGTTTCAGCTTCTTCTTCAGTTTCATTTACCGAACTTGAGGCATTTTGGTTGGTGTATTTTTCCTTCAAATCTATTAACTTTTGTAATATCTCTTGATACTTTATTCTTTTATCGTGAATGTTCATATGTGAATTTAAAATTTGGCCAAGCTCGTTTTCGATACTAGACATTTGTACCAATTTAGGATCATATAACGTAGTAGGTTGAGTCTGTTGTTGTTGCTGTTGCTGTTGTTGTTGTTGCTGTTGTACAGTAATATTATTTATTTTTTCGTAATCGGAAAACGGCATAACCACTACCTTCTTCATTATTATTATATTATTTATTAATTATTATTATTATTATTATATTAAGTTTTGCCCATGTTAGTAATTTAGTTAGCACCGGTGCTACAATGCTAAATAATAGAGGGAGGAAGGCTCCTCCTGTCTGTACCAGTTTCTTTTTCTTTAAAAAATTCTTCTTTTTAATTTTACGTGTAAGTTTTCTGAGGATGTTGCTATGTCGACGTAACTTTTGTTTCTGATGTTCTTTTATAGGAACATTTCCTTTTATAAGGTTAAGACAAATTTCACATACGAGTCGGGTAAATGATGTACATTTTAGATGTTTACGTTTTTCAGCATTACTTAGTTTCCTATAATTTTTTATAACAGGTAAATATTTTCAACCAGTTTACTCATTGTTATTCAGGGATGTATACAATTTCAGTTTCGTTAGGGTAAGATGTTTGTACCTAAACATTACTCTGTATGTGTTCTAGGATGAAGATTCACACAGTAAATAAACCGTGAGCGGTGGATGTCAACTTCTTTATATACCTTCCAGAATTCTTTTCTTTGCTATTAGGAATTATTTTGTACTTTTTGACTAACACATTGATTTGAACTTACATCTCTTCTTTGACACCCAACAAAAATTAAAATATGTGTATTTAAAGACCACATCCTCTCTCAATATATTTATTCTTGATGAAAGATATTTTTGTTATAAAAAAAACACAGTGACAGTTAAATGATGAGAGAAGGACTGTTGAAAGCTTCAGCTATATCCTCATTTCAGTTATATGCCATCAAGTCGTCAAGGATTAATAATTTTTTGACCCTGTATATTTCCAAAGACTTTACAGCTTATATAACCTTCATGAAATTGAATCACATCTTTGTATTCATTAAACTTTTGGTAAACACTGTAACACCATATTATTTTTACAGAAGGGAGTGTTCGAATAGATCAGAACGGTGTTTTAGGAACGTTTAACAGGGCAAAAGCTTACCAGATCCTTGTAGGGACCACACACAAGGAAGATGTACAGGGGATCTAAACACGAATTTTTCTAAGGTGTTCATCATACCGATGTTTATTCAAAACTGTTAACAACAATATTTATTTCAACTTTCATATATAAAGCGTAAAAAGATGCAAATGGCTGGACGGGGTTAATGTTTCAGTTAGGGTTTGAAAATTTCTGAAAGAGGGCGGAGTTATATGGATTTCGTAATGTTTGGGAGGAAACGGTGTATATAACACATGCTTGGGTGTTGTTAGCTGTTAGTTATATTCAGTCTGTCGTAGAGTCTACATCTTAGTGAGCGATAGTTACTAGGTGTGTTTTCCGTTGCGTGATTGGTAATAATAATAATAATATAATAAGTAAATAATTATTATAAGATAATAAGTAATAAGTTTCTTAATGAGTAATACATACTGATACTGATGAGTATTACCAGTTCTAATGAGTACCATCAGATTATTGAAGCTCTTGTTAAGAATCAGAATGGCACAGCTTAATATTTTCAACGCGGGAAAGATTCACACTCTTATGAAAATGTTTGCGGTAAGTCTTGTTATTTTTTATTTGTTAAAATTTAACAAATTTATTTTTAATTTAACAAATTTTATTTTTCTTTCTAATAATTTAATCCCTTAACGATTGAAACTATATCTATTTTGAACACTTTTATTATTTATTTTTAAACTTTTAAATTAATATTGATTTTTGTTCGTTAAGTTTTTTTTCTGAAGTGTTTTATTTATTTTGGAAAATTTTTTAATAATTTTGTTTGTATCTTTTCTGAAAAACTTTTAATAATTTATTTTTTCTGAAAGTTTTTGAATTAGTATCATTATATTAATTATTATTATTATTATATTATTATTTTATTAAATTGTTATTATTATTATATATTAGTATTATTATATTATTATTATTATTAATTATTATTATTATTATTATTATTACAGTTTCGACCTTTAAGCTACATAAACGGTAGAAGTGAGAGATGAGAAAGATTAAGTGGTAGAAAAAAAAATAAACAAGAAATTCTCAAAACAAACAAATGGGGAGGGGAAGAACAAACGAATCTCAATCTGATTAATAATGGTGAATCGTAATGATGAACCACCTCTGAAGAGCGTAATTAATGTTCGTGCTAAACGATGGTCTTCAAAATCATGATGGCTAAGAAAAGAGACACGGGTCAAACGATGCGGTTGCAGGTCCCAGCGGAAAAGTGAACGATTCACAGAGATGCACTATGGGATGTTTGATCCTTTATTGAGTGGCCCAGATGTGGTAAGGTTAATTGCAAAGAAATTCTTATAAAATTTGTATTGTTTGAATGAGTATATTAATTCAAGTTTGATAGGTAAGTTCAACTACGTTCTCTTTTGTAGAATAACATTTGAAAACAATAAAGAAAATGAATTAGAATCAGTTAAATTTATTGTTTAGATCTTATGTGTATTACTTGAATATTATGCATTGATTCATGCTTTACAGGAAAGAATACAAAAGGAAAACGTGATTGATGCGATGTTGGTGATGGTGTATGAAGAAGATTTTACACTGAATTACTGAAATTTACAACGTCCCTTCTCAGAACATTCCAGGTCACATGACACTCATCCAAAAAGATAAGGGTGAATGAAGGAATGGTTTTTCTGGCAGGTCTAGATATTTAGGATGCTTTTAGAAACATTATTCTTGCTATTGTTGAACATCTTAAAAAGGAGGTGAACTATGGAGAATACAAAGCAAGATTTTGGTTTACTTTCAATGATGGTGCTCGCAACGAATTCCATGTCAATCTTGCACATAAAGATGTAAAAGATAATGATGATTTGGTATCAACACTTTGTGCACCCGACTAGAACAAGCCTTTCAGTCAGGAGATAAAGCTACGTTCAGTGATTTCATCGTCGAAGTCCAGGTATTGCATAACCCAGAAGGAAATGGCCCCATAATACCTGGTCAAATTAAATTTATCCATCCCGAGCTTATCACACGTCATTTATTCACAGATACAGATGATAAGAGGATTGATGCAGTTGGATGTGGATTTAAAGCTATAGCTACCTGTGTAAAAGTTGTTACCCATAAAAAAAATATATCTAATATCGACACTGGTACTATAGTAAATTTAGGGAAGGATATAGCCGATTGGTGCGGTTTAAATTATGCTGACCCTTTGACGGTTGATAAATTTGCTATAATAGAACGGGTCCTAAATTGTAGGATATTTGTCTACAGAAACGATAAAGATGAAAAGTTGCATGTAGTTTATAAACCTAGAGAAAATGACAGAGATAAAGATTTGTATGTAATTGGATATGATGCTGTCAACACTCATTATTATTACCCTCTCTTCCAAACGATAAAATCAAATTAACAATAGGTAGTGTGAATCCTAAAAACATAAAGGGCCAAATATTTTGTAGACAATGTTATAGCTTTGTGTCAAATATGGTTTTACATCTACATCAAGAATGTGAATATTATAAATGTAAACAGTGTCTCACCTATGAATGTGGAGGAAGGGCTGAAGATAATAATATTCCCTTAAAGTATTGCGCTGAATGTAACCGTAATTTTTATAACGAAGATTGCTTTAAGAACCATAGAAAAAAATAAACCAAAACTCGTATGTAGGGAAAATTAAAAATTTGTAGCTTGTGTGTGATTTTTACAAATGAAAGATGTTGATAATCAAGAAGATTCAAATCTGAACTGTGTGAATATACATTGCAGGGGAAAAGGTTTGCGATATGTGAAGTATAATCCTAGATAAGGAGTTTCTCATAAAATGTTTCACTGAAAACATTGAAAAAGAAGAGAAGAAATGGCAGGAAAATATAAGAATGTTTTTATACATGTTTATTACGATGGGAAAAGTATAAATCACAACGAGGCAGGATCAAGGCGACGTAAAAGAAATCAGTTGTTTGAATGGTGCCTACTTCTTGTGCATCGTTATAGTATGTTATAAATGCAGCGAAAAAGAATTAAGAAATGAACAGTGTGAGACATGCGGGACTAAACGTCAGGAAATCTTCCATTTGGATTTGAATGCTGAAAACGATTCTGAAAAGTGCCCAGTCGATAAATTTATAAATTATTTATTCAGTTTTTCGGCAAAACATAAGAAAGACGAAATCATAGTAGCAGCTCATAATGGAGGTAAGTTTGATACACAATTTGTGTTCAGTAAATTATTAGCAAGACCCGGTGCTAGTGTTATTTCCAGTAACCCTGTAAAACGAGGCACAAAGATCATTACTATGACGGCTCAGCATAAATAATATAACATTTAAAGATACTCTCTTATACATGCCCTGTGCTTTGAAGAAACTACCAAAATGCATGGGGCTTGATGGTGATGTAGCTAAAGGATTCTTCCCATACAGATTTCTTACTCAGGATAATGTAAATTATGGCCGAATACCTGCTAGAGGGTTATTTGAAATTGAGCGAATGGATGAGTCAGAGAAACGAGAATTTACCGAATGGTATAGCTCATTCGAAAATAGAGAGTATGATATTAAATCAGAATGCACTAAATATTGTGTACAGGATGTTGACATTTTACGTCGAAGTTTTGAAAAATTCCGAAAGATATTCATTGATATGTTCCAAATAGATTGTTTAACGGAATGTTGTACAATTGCTTCATTATGTTTTAGAGTTTTTAAAACTCATTATATGAAATCTGATACTGTTGCTCATATCAGTCGAGATGGAGAGAAATGTTATTCGTATGAAGGTATTCGGTGGATAGCGTTCATGGAGAAGTATACTGGTCAAAGGATAACCCATGCGCGGAATGGTGGTGAGCGTGTGTTTAAGCTTAAGAATAAACATGTACATCCTGATGGATACACAGAGGTCCCTGTTGTTGATTATACACCTATTGATGGAGATGCTTTTGTCACTCTCAGACAGCTTCAAGTAGACAACCAGTTGAAACCTCGGAATGAACAGAGGTGGATGGAAATGGATGAGGCTGCATCTGCACCCGGTGCTAGACCAGTGGAAAAGAAACGCATAGTGTACTTGTTCCATGGCTGTATTTGGCATGGGCATCAGAGTTGTGCTGACGGTAAACTAGAACATAGAGGTGTCTCCAGTCTGGACAGGTATAGAATGACTATGCTACAAGAAGAATCATACAGAAGAGCAGGGTTTGAAGTTGTGAGGGTATGGGAATGCGAATGGAAAAAAATGAAAGAGGAGTGCACGGTAAGAATACTTCACGCTGACCCTGAAGAAGAAGAAGAGGAACTTCTGAAACCCTATGTCAATAGAATAGGTAACGATGTCGCCAATCATAGACTTATTATTGGTGATGCTCTGTATGGAGGTCGTACAGAACCTTTTGTATATTACTTCCCTCCCACAGACGGTGATACCAAAATTTATTACTTAGATTTCACTTCGCTGTACCCCTGGGTTCAAAAATCTCAAGAGTTCCCTACAGGTATCCCTACGAAACTTGTAGGAAGTGATATCCCTAGCATTCCTGAATACATAGCGAACATGCACGAGAAATATTTCGGGGTAGCTTACGTTAGCGTTTTACCTCCTCAAAACTTATACATTCCTGTTTTACCAGGGAGATATAAAGAAAGATTGATATTTACTCTATGTCGAACATGCGCAAAAGAAGGATACGAAGGTTTGTGTACTCACACAGAAAGACAACGCGAGATTAGGGTGTTTACACAACACCGAAACAAAAATTGGCTGTGAAAAAGATACAAGGGGTTACCAAGATCACGAAATTTGGACATTCACCTATAGATTGGCTTGTCACAGACTAGTGAAAAGCATTCATGAAAATGGAAAAAACTGAGGCTTTTCAGAGTACCATGAAGTATCACCGCGTCTCACAGATCTGACTGACATTTTCCTCATCTTGAGCTTTTGAAAGAATTTGGAAGGCTGTGAAACTAGATAAGGCTAAAATCCAAGACAATCCAGTCTCCGTTTCATGCCAAAGTTATGCTTAATTCTCTTGTGGGGAAAAATGGCGGGAACGCGCACCTGCCACAGAAGACATCATTTGTCATAGTGACGCCGAAGTCTGGGCATTGGCAAAACAGGCCGATTTAGAAATCGTAAATGTAGTGGTAGCTGGACAAAAACATATAGTTTCTGTACGCTACACAGCCTATGCTTATAACACTTCAAGGTCAACAAATCTTGCTATCGCCGCGTTCACTACTGCTCATGCAAGAGTCAAATTGTACAAACTCATGGAAAAACTGGGTCAAAGGGTATTGTATTGCGACACCGACAGTTGCATCTTTGTAGCTAAAAAAGGTGATCACGTACCTGAAACAGGAAGGTTCCTTGGGGATTTAACCGACGAAATCGGTGCTGGTAT
>JABUQX010090772.1:22500-25502 GCA_015478945.1 Trachelipus rathkii | reverse complement strand
ACTTCAAAAAATTTTGAATTAATATAGCAGCATAAAAGTTTCAACTTTCAAAAAGTCACTTTTGTCGTGTTTCCGGATAATAATAGGATGTTATAGGGACAACGGGACGGATTTCATCCAAGATATCAAGGTGATGGAAGAAACATACAAGGAAGATGTGGGATACACACTTGATGGCAGACTATTGTTGGGGCCTTCAACGTGATTGTGCCACATTCTGCACACAGAAGGCAATCATATAGACAGCGATTTGTAATGCATTAATTGTGATTTCATTGTACTGAATTGAAAGTTTTTTGATCTATTAGCATTTTATGTACTTATCATTAACAATTTATATATATCTTTCGTGTTGTTTTTTGTGGATTACGTTACAACCTAACATTAAAATTGTTGTTATTAATGTATTTTTGTGACCACTGTATCTCAAAAACTAAAAGCCAATTAGGAAACACGGAGGTACATTATTCGGAATCAGGCAACGGCAACAAGACTTATATAATGACTTCAAATGTTTTGCCGCAAAACCTTTGTTGGCATGATAATTAGACAATGTTATGATTAATTTTTTGTTAAATTTACGTTTAATTGTAATTAAATTACGTTCTTATGTTGGATATGTCTTGACAAAGGAATTTACGTTTTTTGCATGCGATGGTAGTTACTTTTAGTTGTGTAAAATGAACTGTGTTAATGTTAGCAGTTTATTCGTGCTTAAGGTGTGTAGGTTTGTCCGTGTGGCATTATATTCTTAGTTCAGATGATGTTAATGTAAAAATTTAATTAATGTGAAAAACTTGTTACGGTTAGCAGGTATTACGATTGATCGTCTGATTGAAATTAGACTAGTTATGATAATTTTGTAAATATTACCATGCTAATAAATTAAACATTGATATGTAATAGATAGCTTGACCAGGTGTGAATAAGTTACGTTTTTGTATGCCATGTTAGTTACTTTTTGTTGTTAAGTCTGGAACTTTGTTATTGATATCAGTTTATTCGTCTTAAGTGTGTTAGTTTTGTCGATTGAGTGGATATATATTCTTAGTTGCAGATTATGCTATGTAGCTTTATTATGTGAAAACTTTGTTACGTTAGCATATATATTCGTTGGTCAGTGAATAAAAACTTGTTTTTTGTTATGTTTATCCAAAATGATACTCGAAATGTGACTTGAAACAATAGATCAATAGATCAATAGATCATAGGATGGTGGGAGGAGGGGCGGAGGGGAGGAGAGTATGGTGGATGTTTTGATTACTGATTTACTGCTTTAGGTTATGTTAAAACGCAAATTTTTAGTTAAAAAATGCTTGAATCAATAGATTCAACTTACAACCCTCATATCAATAAATCAATAGATCACAGGGGGCTGGGGAGGGTAGGGTGGTTGGTTTGATATACTGATTTACTGATTAGTAAATCAGTAAATCAGTATATCAAACCAACCACTGTATGTAAAAACCCAAATTTTTTACATTATAAACATGAAAAGCATAAAAATTTTAGTAAAAATTATATGTTTTAAACAAAATAAATTAAAATAAATAGAAAATAATAAAAATTTCAAAATAAATTTTAAAAAATTTAAATTGAATACAAAAACATTACATGTATAAATGAAAATAATAAAAATAAAAAGCAAACGAATCGATTTACCAAATCAGCACCGCAACCGGCTCCATACCGGTGTCAGGAACCACCTCCTAAAACCTCTCAACTAGCTAACCCTTCTCTCCCTCCTTCTTCCTTTCTCCATATTCTTCTGTTTTGCGCTCCGTGCATTTCTTCAGGGGACACCCTCCTCTGTGGGGCCCCCAGATACCCTTTACGAACTTATAACCCCCGTATTCGAGTTCTAAGACCTTATAAACATATATTTTGTCACCACATACTGTATTATTAATTTTATACAAATATTTACGTAACTCGCATCGCACCAGCTCAGCACCGGTGTAGGTTGTCAACTCCGACTCCTCTGACTCAGGACTCCTTCTCCGACTCCATTCTTCTCTGACCCGAATCCCAACTCCGTTCTCCTTTCTATTGTGCATTCTGCTTCATTATCTACGGGGGCCCCATACCGGGGGTTCCCAGGACACCCTCACGATCTTGAAACCATCATATTCGAGATCACGGGTTCGATAACATATATAAAGATTTCAATATTGTATCATTACACGAATATTTACTGACTCAGCACGCACCGGAGCCAGCACCGGTGCATCTGTCAACTCATACTCTTCTGAGTCCGACTCTTGCCAGAAACGATCTGAATAATTTCTCCAAATTTCAACCTTCTACGAATATTTCATTTTTCAGAGGGGGCGGGCTAGAGCCCACACAATTTTAGCCGATTACGATAAGGCCTAACCCTGGTAATATAATAATAACTAATAATAATCATAATAATAATAATAATAATATTAATAATAATAATTAATACATAATAATAATAATAATAATAATAATAATCAATAATATACATAATTAATAATAATATCACCAACCTGTCAGTGTCGGTCAGGCGGCAGTCGCGTTGGTCAGGTCGGACTCGCTCGCTACCTAATCGGATTAGATATATTATATACCACAGAATCGAAAGGAGAAAGGTTAAAAATGACACAATGTTGACCTTCTGCTTTCTAGGGCGCAACTACCCTTAGAATGATCTAGCTGACCAAACTCTCCGGAAACGAGAATCAACACACACAATTAAATAATATACAAGTTTCAGCCCCATACGTTAAACTCTTCATAGAAACAATGGATACCTACCAAAGGCATCCATACTATTATATACTATATATATATATTATATATATATATATATATATATATATATATATATATATATATTAATATTATAATAATATTATATATATATATATATCTATATATATATTATTATATATATATATATATATAATATATATTATATATATTATAAATATTATAATTTAATATATTAATATATATATATATATTATATATATATA
>JABUQX010090772.1:0-20000 GCA_015478945.1 Trachelipus rathkii | reverse complement strand
TCCGCGAGCCCTCCCGGATACTGTGAGGGGGGGGGGTAGGGGGAGGAGGGGATTAGTCCCCCGCTATGTCAACCTAGAGGCGAGAGCCCGACTCCTTGACAATCGGGGGACTGCCCAGTGGGTATTCGTTTAGTGATATACCCAAAACAATAAATCCAAAAAATGAGTACTTTTTGGGACATTTATTCACAACAATCTATTCGTACTCTATTAAAATTTTCAAACACCATTTGGACATTGATTTAATTATTTTATATAAAATATATATATATATATATATATATTATATATCATTATATATAATATTATATATATATATAATAATAATATATCTATATATCGCTTATCAAGAATCGATATATCATATTTATCGATTATTATGAATATCAAAGGTCAGGACGAAATATTGCAGCCTTTACCCATATATATTATTATTATACTATATATACTATATATATATATATATATAATATATTATATATATATATATATATATATATATATATATATATATATATCTATTATTGATCATAGTCGATTATCCGCAGTATACATATCGATTGTATAAATCGAACAAATTTTCATACAAATTGCAAGTAAAATGGAGGTAAAATCAATTGAAAACCTTTACTACTAAAGAGCTACACCTCTAAAAATATTTTTTTAAAAAAAGTTAAATCTATGTAAACTAACGACTAAACTAACATAACCTTTACTTAACGTTTATATAGTTTAAAAATCTATGTAACTAACCAAACTTTAACATAACCTTTACTAACGTATATATATATATACATTTATTTTTATTTTATTATTTATTCCAGTCTGCATTCTTAAAAAAAAAATAAAAAAAAAAAATAAAAAAAAAAAAAAAAAATAAAACAACACGCATGTGAAACCAAGAGATCTATTCAGCACTTTATCCGTTTATGTGATTTTTTAAAAAAAAATTGCTTGAGCGTAACTGGTGGAGGCAGATAATCGACATGAGCTTATATAATTATTCTCTTATAGTATGTTGTATTTCAAATTTATGAACTATAAAAATGGTATTATACACATAAGCCAATATTTTATAAATATTTTCTAATTACGAAAAGTTTTAATTTCAAAAATGAGCATAACTAGTGAGAAGAGTCTTATTAAGTCTAATTAAATTAGTGTTTCCTTTGTAATTTGAAAATGAGAATTTGAATATTTCTTTTTTTCTTTGCCCAAACATCTATAATATCTCTATCCAATTGATGCTTAGTGACGTGTAAACCTTTTACCAGTTGATGGCTTAGTAAACATAGCTATTTATCTTCTTGAAAATAGTGACGCTTATTCCACGTAATTTAACACGTCGATAAGGTAGTTAAAACTCAATGTTTTCATTTGTCAAGTAGTTGGTGGAAGTATGAGAAGTATGTGATAACTTGTACAATTACTGGGAAATGGTGCAATGATTTTGTAGTAATGTGCCTGTAAAGCATTTTCTCATCTATTGTTCCTATCTGATTCCTTCCAGAAATTAATCAAGATTCTGCTTCACCAATTAGGTTTCAATGTTATATTCAGTTATAATGGGTTCAAATTTTTTTTTAAAATAGTCCACAATATCAACATATGAAAAGGAGGGAGTGTCAAGAGAAAAAAAGTTAGTAGGGAGAAAAGTTAGTAGGGATGATCGAGGCGAGGAGGGGAGCGGGATATAGGGGTAGACAGGAATATTGGATCACCTAGGCAGGAAGATGAGGGAATAAGGATAAAGAGTGAAAATAGTCTGTCAGAGAAAATAGACGTTTAAACTAGAGATAATAATTTAGATGAGAGATCTCCGAAGGTCAGTCAGCCTGGACATGCGATAACAGTTCGACTGTCTTTCCAGATGGGGAGGGTCAGAGAGTGCAATGGTAAGTATAGTTTTCTAAAGGGAAGACGGATTACAATGCTAATTGGAGACTCTATGATACTATACCTAATAATCATTTTTCAAATAAGAATAAAAAGAAACAATTGAGAGTATGTTATCCAAGTGCCAGAGTGAGTGATATCGTGATGAGATCAGATAGAGAGATTTTGATTCATACAAAGTTGATGCATAATGTGATTAGTGATTGTGGTAAAACATGATATAGGACATTAGAAGGTCAGAAGAATTATGAAGAAGATGATGAAAGCTAGTGGAAGAATGAAGCTAGTGAAGAAGCCATGATTTCTGGGATTTACCTAGGTTAGGTGCAGGTCAGGAATGGGGGAGTAGGCTTTAGGTGTAAATGAAAGGTTAGGAAATTATGCTTTTCATAAAATATTAGGTTTTTGGATTTGTGGAGAGAATTTCTGTATAAAGATCTTTTTGCAGCGAATGGAGTTCACTTGAGTCGTAAAAGGTGTTGGGCTTTCAGCACCAGTTTGGAGACGTTTAGCAAAAAAAAAACTAGGTAAAGTTGGGGGGATGGGCTAAATCTAGATACAAATAATAGCAATGGTAACGGTAATAGTGGTGATATTAATAAAACTAGTGTTGTTACAGGTTCAAATATTGATGATAGCAATAAAAGTAACAGCATCTCGAATATCAAATGCTTTTTAACAAATGCTCATAGCTTAGAAATAAAAAAGATGAGCTGATTAGTTATACCATACAATGAGAATCGTTGACATATTTGCAATTTAATCTGAGGCATGGTCGTTAATGAAGAATTAATATGGAGATCCTTTCCAGGATATGCAATAGACCGGATATCACTTTATTTATACCAGCGTAGAGGGAAAGAAGGAGGTGGGGATGTGGCGCTTTATATTAAAGCATTATTCAATGCTGTATTAGGTACTGACTTACACAACGCTAATCATTGGATATTGAGAATCGGATATGGGTTAGGATATCCTTATGTTTAATAATCATATAGAATAGGGGCTTTTTATAGACCTCTGGCCAGAGTCAAGAATTAGATGCGGAAATGTGAAAGAAATTGAGACAGCTGCCACAGTAAAGAAAAAGGTATAGTTATAATGGGCGTTATTTTTTCTTGCATTCAATGGGATTCCTTGTCCAATACGGACCATAGTAGTTCTGTATTTAAAATTGTATACTAGATAACCTTTTGAGCCAGATGGTCCTATCAACCCACAAGAGCACAAGGCACTATTAGACTTTATATAATAAAGATGAAAGTCGGTGGATAAGATTAGAGTGAGGAGAATTTAGAGCTTAGTGACCCAATATAATTAGATTTAAACATGAACTGGTGATATCTGGGCCAAATGCAGCTAATAACGGAACAAATCCCTAGATCTCTTCCAGAAATGGCGATTTTACAAAATTTCGAGACATGCTTAGTAGTATAACTGACTGGGATAAAAGAGTTTAAAGACCAACTAGCTGTTTTATCATGTGGGAACATTTTTTAAGCAAGTTTTAATGAATATTACTCAGTCAGTATGTTTTAAAAATAAACCCATTAGGGGGCGAAGAGAAACTGTTTGGTGGAAGTAGAGATAGAGAATAAGAGATAAAATCAACTACAAAGCTTAGATGTTTACTTAACATATTACAAGGGTTATTAATAGGGTAGATGATTTAGGAAAAATATTAGGTCAAAAATAAGAAACGAACTTAACCAGTCAATAGAAAGGCAAGAGAGAGGCAGAAATTAATTTTAGCAAGGAATAGTAATAAGACTTGAAGAAGTTTTTTAGCTTTTATTAAGATTTAAAAGTAAGAATAGGGACAATTGGGTCCTATTAAAATTGATGAAAATTTTAGTAAGTTCAATTAGGAGTTGGTCAACATTTTTTAATTTTATTTCTGCTTTTTTTATAATATTAAGGAAAGATTCGATAATAGTTTGGAGACTAATAGTTCTTGTATGCATGTAACAAATCGACTTACAGAATTTGACTTTGATGTAAAAGTATTAAAAACGTTTACTAGACCTATTGATCCAAGTTAAAGCTGCAGGCCTGATGGTATATATGGTAGAATTCTGAAAGAGAAGTAAGTTACCAGCATTGCAAAGGCACTGTATTTTATTTTAAGCGATCTATAACATTGGTCAGGTACCAGATGACTGGAAAAAAGCATATGTTGTGTGCCTATTTATAAGAAAGGTAGTAAGCAAGATTTGGTAATTATAGGCCAGTTAGAGCTAACATCTCTGGTTGTAAAGGTTCTTGGAAAAGTTTACTGAAAGGTCATTATTAGAGAAATATTTTAGAATACAAGTATTGTATGATCCCAACACGTTTCAGAAAGGGAAGTCATGTCAGACAAACCTTTTAGTAAATTTATGGAATTCAATACATGACTGATGACCGAGAGATCAGTTGTATTATAATATTTGACTTAAGTAAAGCTTTTGATAAGGTTCCCCACATAAGGCTGATGAAGAAGATATTGACAATGTAGGATATAGGTGAGTGGTACATAAGTTGCGCATTAAAGACGATGATTGTGGAATAGAAAACATGGTGTACAACTAAACTAAATGCCAATAAGTCATCATTGGGAAATAGTGAAGAGTTGGTGTCCACAGGGTTCAGTGCTGGGCCACTGTTGTAATTATTGAATATTATATAAACTGAAATATCTAAGTGGAGGGACTTAAATGCAATGTTTCAAAGTTTGCTGGATACCAAAGTAGGCCACAATCAGTTAAAGAAATAGTGAGGATGACTGTATAAAGAATTCAAAATGATCTGCAATAAACTTCTTGGCGGGAGCAGATAAGTGGCAAACATCAGAATTTTTAAATAGGTTAAAAGTGGTAAAGTTTCTTCACCATAGGTTACTCAAAATAAAAGTTCTTACTATAGAATGGAATGGGGATTGCTTATTCCAGTTCTGATAACTATTTAGGATAATGTGATTATAATTCTGCAATTGGAAAGTAGCTAATCAGTGTTTGGAAGCTAGAAACAAAGCTAATAAGATGCTGAGCATAATAAATCGCAACGTTGTTTACAAGAGCAAGGACGTAATAATGAGTAAACTAACTATAATAGCTTAATGTCTAGGCCAATAATAGAAGTATTGTGCCACAAGTTTGGAGCCCTTACTTAAAGAAAGACTCTAGATTGCTAGAGAGAGTATGCCAAACGTTAAGAAACCAAGCAACACAGCCCACATGATTTCGGAGTTTGAGGTAAGAGTACGAGGAGAGCTGAAGGGATTAGGAATTTCTGGTAGAAGGCGATTCTCAGACGGGACATGAATTACAAGGTCTACAAATTTTTTACATACGATTGATATACGAGAGACCCAATAATTCTTATATAGTAGAGCACGGACGGGAGAACCAGGGGGGCATAACAAGAAAATCTAAAGAAGAAAGTGCCATCTTGATTTAAGAAAGTATACATTCAGCAATGGGTTGTTTATTTTTGGAATGTATTGCCACAGGAGGTTGTTGAATGTGACTAACTTGCAACATTTAAGAAAGCATTGGATAGGTATATGGATGGTTTGAGCATCATATAGTATATTTTGACAGCCAAATTGGCAGGTTTTTAGTTGTGGTAGTTATTAAAGTTAAACTGCATGTTATGACTGTGACAAACTTACTAAAGGTTGTAGTGTGGTTAGCATGTACTTTAGCTATAGTTTTTTCTTTTGGTAGTAAAATAATTAAGTATAATAAGTATACTATGTAAGTTATTGACAAGCTCTAGGGGGCTTGTGGATTGCAGCTGAGAGCATGTTTGGTTAGTGGGTTTGACTGGGACATTCTCAATAGGCTAATGTGGTTCTTACTTTCTGCCCCTTTATTTCTTATGTTCTATAGTTCTTAACAGCATACAAAAGCACGTGGAAGAAAACATCTGCTAACAAGAAAATGGAAAATGATGTAGTTGACAAATTCGCCAATTCCGCCAATTTGATACGTGGTAAACAAAAAATAAGCACAGATCTGTTTTTTTCACGCAAGAATATACAAGAAACACATGATTTCATGTGAAGGATATTTTTCATGTTGTACAGTGTAATTAGAATAGGAAAAGTTTCCGTTCGTATTAGGAATGAAAGGACCATCTTCGAAGAAAACTGGTTACTTTATGCCATATGAAAGATTTATAGATGCAATTACATTGACACCTCTAGATGATGATCAATACATTTCGGTGAAGTTTTTATTAATTGAGATGAATTTAAAGATTTAGATATAAGTAAATATAGTGATTCAAACTCTACAATTAATATAATAAAAAGCATTCATCTTAAAGAAGGAGATATTATAAATTTTCAAGCTGCAAGTGATACAACCAATGAAAAATCTATGCATACTATTCAAATGTTTCTAAAATATGATTTAGGAAATCTGAATGACCTTTTCGAAAATGATATGTTGGGAGATGAACCCATTGAGGATGAGGAAAATGAGTTTAATGAAAGTGAATATAAAGACGATACAAATATGTAAGAACATATTTCTGTAAATAACGGCTCTAGAAGGTGATGCATGGCTTTGGAGAAAATATAGAAAATAAATTATTATAAGCGATGACTTTGGAAATGTGGTACATAGTTCTGATGATACTGATGCTGAAATAAAAATAGAAAACGTTTAATTAGATAATATCTTATAAATAATTTTATCTTTCAACCATAAAATACATGGAAACAAATATATATAAAATCGATGCATGCATTACGTGCAAACCACAAGAATTATCTGGATTTTAATAAAGATGTGATATATAAGGCTATTAATTAGGAAAAAATAAAATAACCAAAATAATCTTGCAATGTTTGCAATTCTGCGTGTAAGATAGAATGAAGTAACTAATGTATTTATTAAAAAAAGATATATATAAATCTTTTGAATGATGAGGAAATTAAATTTTTCAATGAAAGCTATATTAAAATGCAATATATTGGTGGAGATTATCATCGAATTAATTTATTCATAAACTTTTTTTTCTCTATAAAAATAAGACCAACTATTTGAACAATTCTAAAATTTAATGGGATAAATACTAAAAAAAGAACCCAAGATTCAGAAAACCTTCACTGCAATTATGTTGAGGTTTGAAATTATTCAAATGAACTAATTCGGGTACATAAAATTTTGTACAATATTTATTTACAATCCCGCAGTAAAAAAAACGGCAATAAGACTTGAAAGATTTGATTATGATTCAGATGATGAGAAAAATTCCGAAACAACAGATGATGAAGAAAAATTCAGAAAATAAACAATGTTGGAAAACAATTCGAAGAACTGATATGAATCAGACTAATTAAATTTAAAAGGAAAAATATATATAAAGTTTATATTAAGATTCACAATGTTACAAAAAAAAAATCTTTTTCTGTTTTGTCTGTTTTTTTTATTGTTTTTTATTTTTTAATTTTTTAATGCAGATTCCAAATATGTTTAGTTTTTCCTAGCATCGGACCTGTTTTGATGTTACACGGCGATGAATTAATTATTGATCTTCTCATTTGGTGAGGGGGTTACGCTGGCCTGGTGTAACAATCAGTTGCATTAATATTTTATGGGGATTTCATGCTTAAGAACCGTTTATATATATATATATATTATAATATATACTCTTAATATATTATAATAATATATTATATTGATATAATATATATAATATATAATATATTTATAATATATATTATATATATATTATATATATAGGTTGGCAGATATGCTTCTGCACTTAAACAATAGAATAAAATAGGAGCGCTGAAGTAATCACAACCACAACATAATTATAACATTTATAGGCTATTTATAAGATGTTGACTCCGGGAACGAAATCAATATAAAATGTAACGTAATTTCAATGATTTGATCATAAAATACATTAGTAAAATTTTTTGATAGTAATCATTTAGTTTTAATTAATGTTGACAAATAATTTGTAGTAAAGTTACAGGTATTTTTTGTGATTCACACCTATGTCTTATAAAATTGAGTAAGCTTTAGGGCCGTGCTTTAGGCTATTATTTCAGTTTAAATTATGATGAATGATATACGACAGTTTGTAGAAACACCCTTGACAATAAATAAATGATATCTTGATATTTTTATATATTTTTTATGTTTTTGATCGGGGGTGTGGCCTTCGGCCCCCCCTCTTATATCATCCCCGTCCCCGCAGAGCGGAGTCCGCTCCACAAGGAAAATGGATCGAAGAGAGTTTTTTTAAAAAATAAAATACCCACTAAAATTTAATAATTTTGAGAAAATCAAATTAATAAAAATGAAAGAACTTTGAAAAAAATAAATTCCATTAAAAAATAATAATAATAATGAATAATATAATAATAATAATATATAATAATAGTTGATGTTGCTGTTCCCCAATAAATTTAAGTAATGAGCAGAATAAGTGAAGCATAATAATAAATATCTTTGTTAATTTCTTAAAATTAAAATGCAAATAACGCTAAAAATAGAAAATTGCAGCAATAAAGAAAGGCCCGAAATTCGTTGTTTTTCTTATCAAAATTTTCCCCGTTTAAACGAGTCACATGCTTATAAATGTCCACATTTAAATATGGAGATACTTCTGATTGTGAAAAGGCGTTAGCTTTCGATCGTGCTGGATCCTCTTGTCCGACGCAGTGAGTGGAAGACTAAAAAAATTTTAAGTTTAAATCAATCAAAGTGGAAAAAATTTAAAATCAATGAAAAAAAATGAAATAATTAGATATGTGTGTTAGATTTTGTGAAAAAAGGTTGGTGATCATAGTTTTGTTAAGTGAGTGGGATCTAAAGGAGTATTCGCTAATTAGATATGTTATCAGGTTTGGGAAGATTTTTTATATACAAAAGGGATTCAATATATTTTGCGTATGTAGAGGGGTTGAAGCACGCTGTATGATGGTTTTTTTTTTATACTATGCTTAAACTTAAAATTTTTTTAGTCTTCCACTCACTGCGTCGGACAGAGGATCCAGCACGGATCAAAAGCTAACGCCCTTCACAATCAGAAGACTGTTCTCCTATATTTATAATATTGTATAATCATTGGTGTTTTAGATTATTGAGGCCTTCCTTTATTCTCCTATATATTAAGTACTATATTATTATACTATATATAATGTATAAATAATTGTATATATATAATTTATATATATATATATATATTATTATATATATATATATTTTATATATATATAATATATTCATTGTTTAACTACTATCTAGTTGCAATGATACTGTAGGTGAATGGTTAACCAAGCTTAAATATGTTTGTATAAGTTTAGATGTATTACATAATAATATAATCAAACATTCATTAAAATTGCAGAGTAGGACAGTGAAAGCGTTGGCAGATTCATTTGTTATGTGTGTGGATATTATGTTAGTTCTTAAGCAACATTGTCCACAAAATTGTGAATGGAACCAAGTATTGGATAGCGTACAGGCTCTACTTGGTATGCCTAATTGGTGACTAAGATAACACTGGGCACATCAATTATATGTGAAGTTGTAAAAACCCAGAAGGTTGGAGTGAAGCAGCGACAAGAAAAGCAATGCCTTTGCTATTCCCAGAAATATTGGCGAAGAGTCAACGAAAACACTATGGATGACGGGGTCTGCTACTTCTGCATGTAGTGGACATTTACGAAAAATATGGAAAAGTAAGAAGACAATCTCTTCCATTACCCAGATATTCCCTCATCCAGAGCCCAGTTCCTAATAATGAAAACTACCCTATACCTCCACCACCTCTTCTGTAAGTAAAATTGTTTTATGACGGCAGTCCCATGATATATAAAGAAGAAACGTATGTGTTCTAACAATATATGCAGGCAGCTGTCTTATATAATATTATATATTATATATATATATATAATATATATATAAATAATAAAATAAATTAAAATATAATAATATATATATATATATATATAATAATATATATATATATATTAGTATATCTGTAGCAGGGCTCTACTTTTCTTTTCTGGAGATGTAAGCTCATGAAACATGCTCTATAAGTATAGCTTAATCCTTGAAATTGATGGAAAAGACGAGCATAATTGAAAAAGATGCCTGGTGTGCATTCCGCTAATTGTGGGTTTGAGAATTGTTTTAGGAATTAGATTAAAGATCAAAATTACAACCAGCTGTAAAAGATGCTCATTGATTGTCATAAAAAAATGGGGTTCCGTATGTAAAAAGGTGCGTTATTTACACTCGCATTTGGACTTTTTTTGAGAGAATTTAGAACATGTAAGTGCAATTTACATGGTGAAAAGATTTCACATAGGATATTCAGGACAATGGAAGGCGATACAGGACGTTGGGATAGTGTAATGATGGGTGATTAATGTGGTTTTTGATAAGAGAACCCAAATCACTCACCAGAGAAAAGCACGATCCACAAAGCACTTTTAAATGCAAAGCAAGCATGTTTTGGCAATTTCTAAAGAATTGTTATATTTTGGGCGATATAATAATGTTATCTTATCAAGTAAGTACTTTTGAAGTTTCTGTTCGTAAATGTTAAACCTTCAAATAAAAAATAATGTTAATACAGTACCTACAGTGTAGCTCGTTACACAAACCTTAAAAAGATGCCAAAATAAAATATTGCCTAACTCTCAAAGTATCTATGATGGAAAAAAATGAAAGGTCATTTCAGCATTCAGCGTCAAAAAATATATAAGATTCAACAAAAAAAATAAAAGAAACATTTTTGTTTGATATCTTTTAATAATAATACTCATACCTTTTTACTTAATTAAATTCCATTTGTTAATCTCACATATTTCCTTCTCCATATTTTATTGTATTTATTAAGTGTAATTTCTGTCTTTATTAGATTTAATGAAAATTTGATATAATTAATTTGACATTCAAATAATTCTAATAATTTATCATTTTTAATTGAGACATTTATGGAATTTTTTACTTTCTGAACACACATTTACCTTGTTGTATGGCACTTTTTCAAAATCATCCATGAAGATTTAATATTTTAACATAATTATTCCTTATCTTCTCATTGTTTTTATAATATTTTCAATAACTTTTCTCTAAAATTATATTACTTGATGAGTAATTTCAATGTAATTTTATCATTTATTTTGTGTATCTTGCGAACGATAAGCTTTATCATCATAATTAAATGTTTTATCTTTTAGGATAAAAAATTTTTTCCTCCATCTTTTCATTTATATCACAGTTTTCATTATAACAAAGATTGTAGAATTTTTTATTACTCTCCCATATATCTGATCTAGAATTGCAATGCCAGCAAAACTAATCACTATCAGAAATGTATTTTATTCCATCTCTTTCATAAACTATCTCCATATTTCTTATAGATTATTTTATTATAAATCAATTTTCGATTTTTCGTCATTCTTTAACAAATTTGACTAAATCACTTTTCAGCTTCATTCTTTTAAAAAACTCTTCTACAGTTTTCAAATTCTTTTAAATTTTTTAACTCATAGCAGGAATTACAATCAATCGATAATAAATTTTTGTAATTTTCAAATTCTTTTAAATTTTTTAACTCATAGCAAGAATTACAATTAATCTGTAATAAATTTTTACTATTTTCTAATTCTTTTAATTTTTTTAACTCATAACAAGAATTACAATTAATCGATAATAAATATTTATAATTTTTCTAACCTTCTAAATTTTCTAGTCATATTAACAAGAATCAAATTAATCTATAAAAATTTTACATTTTTACTAATTCCTTTTAATTTTTTGATTCATTCAAAAGTACATTAACTCAATAATAAATTTTTAGCAATAATAGACCATGCAACAAGATATACTCAGGCAAAAACTATAATCCAACCGTTAATAAATCTTTTTAATTTTATCTAATTTTCCTGTGAAATATATACATGTGTGTAATTGAAAAAATATAAATTATAATATATATATATATATATATATATATATATATTATATAATATATAATATATATATATATATACTATATATTATATTATATATATATATATATATATATAATACATAGTATACTATATATATATATATATATATATATATATATATATATATATATATATATATATATATATATATATATATATATATATATATATATATATATATATATATATATATTATATATATATTACATTAAATTCATTTTTTTAAAAAGATATATTTAAATCGATATAATTAGATGCACAGAGATTACCACAAAAAATATGGTAAAATATCATAATTATACGATAATGATATTATAAAATTAATATAATATTTTTCTTCGATTAAAAAATTATTATATTTTCTAGAAATACATTATTTTAAATCTTTCGGTCTTTATCCTTTTTATGGTGCAGATAAATATGTGCTGTTTTTAGGTTTTTGTTTCATGTATTGTTATTATGTGATACTACCAATAAATTTGAGTGTTGACTAGCAGGATAAAAAAAATTTAAATAAAAAGGAAAAGGTAATTATCTAAAAATATTGTACTTTTTAAAGAATTTTACGTTTGGCAGCGCCAGAGACAAATTGACGTTCGGGATATCTTTTGAAGTGCACTCCCTTAAAAAAGATATATAGTGTTACGTTAAAGTTGATTCATATAGGTTAGGTTGAAATTTACTGCATCGTAAATTAATATAGGTCAGGTTACGTTTCAATGCATCGTCAATCAATATAGGTTACGTTGCGTTTTACTGCCCTCTAAGTTCAGGTTATGATATGTTTTGTTAGGTATACACAAAATCTATATATGAAAACAAAACCCAATACGGAACGTATTTTATCCAAAAACATTATTTATTACCCTGCCTTGAATTCTTTCACTCGGCAGCACTAAAAGCCGTTTTGGCTTACTTTGTCAATTAATTTTTAATACTTTCATATTTCGTACCTTTCTCATTTATATCTTTATTAATTGCTAGCACACTATACTACTAATATAACCTGAAAAATAATTTTAAAAAACACTATTTTTCTGACTATGAAAATGGGAAGGGTCCAATCCTTCATGATTTAGGAAAGTATATTTTATAACATGATTTGGGAAATATATAATCTCTAAAATGATTTAGGTGAAATATAATTTATAGCATGATTTTGTCATTATTGATTAAATTTTTGCTATAAATCAGCTTTAATTTTTTTTACCAAACCACTTTTCAACATTGTTTTTTAAAAACGTCTAAGTTGTATACGAAACCCCTGGAGCGAAGCGTGCTCCGGAAAATCTCCGAGCAAAGCTTGGTTTAGAAGCGGTCGTGAGTTTTTTGTAAATTTTTACAATAAAAAAATATTTTTTTTAAAAGTGAATTATAAAAATATCTTTTATCTTCTTTATTGTCTAAGAAAAACAAAAGTACACGAGCGAATTTTCGTATTGACGGTGCCGTAGCAGCATAGTTAGGCGCAATGCGCAGCGAACAGGGCTCGAGCTAAAACGCGAGTGAAATAGATGGGAGGTTGGCCTACCCGGTACCCGGGGAAATATTGAATATAGATTAACTATATACTAATATATACACTCATAAAAATAATAAAATAACTAAATAACTAAATACATATATATATATAACTCTCATATATATATAATATATAACAACAATATATTATATTAATAATACTAATACTAAATACTAAACTAATAGCTATATATATATATATATATATATATATATATATATATATATCTACATAAATAACACATATATATAGTATATAGATATATATGCAATAAAACAAATATATAAGAAGCTTATTAAATTACAAAAGCATGTACGCGCTTGAATGTGCATGCCATAAGAATCTACAGTAACAGGTTGTGTTAATGATGCGGCGACATCGGTATTACTTCCAATGTGATTACCTATGTAAAATCATTAAAACCATTTAAACTTGTTACCAACCGAACTTGTACAAAATACTGTTAGGGAAGGCAGCCACTTACCCCCCTATGGGGTGGGAGTGCTAAAGATTCAAAGATAAGGCATAGGACTCGACAGAGGCGGGATGCCAAGCTAAAAGCGGGAGTTAACCTTAAGATCTCATCACAGAAGGGTGGCTTGTGACATTCCTTCTTTATAAAATTATCATTGTAATAATGATCAAGGACATCGTGCACAAGGAGGATGTGGTGCTCCCACTCCTTCCTTATTACATAATTACTAATAACCATGTATAAACTATACAATCATAATTAACAATCCTTTGTTATTGTTCCCATTGTCACCTAAATCATTGACGAAATATCTAATTGTTAAATTTCCATTATCATTTGATCGGTTTAATAAACACTAAAGAGACAGTGCTATTATTTCAATCACAGATATGACTGATTGCATGTCATTATTAATAGATGCCTCGTTAATCTTGGCTTACATCTCTGGTCGACCCCCTCGGGACTAATTAAAACACCCTCTGATTTGGAGTCAAATAAAGTGAAAATGGCAGGTGTAATCAAAACTGTTTGAAAAAAAAATCAGTGTGTGTGGGAAACAAAAATAACTGTGCTTAATCAAATTATGATCTGTGCCTAAAAATTTAAACAGTGGTATAAAAACTTGTGTGAAAATCAAATTTTATGTTAACGTGAAGAGTGAAATTCTGTGTTAAGAAATTAAAAAATGCTGAGTCGTTACATAAAAATAAGCGCCGGCAGAAACAAAAATTCCTAAGCTGCCACAAACAGACAAATCAAAACACCCAAAACGTCCAAACGATTTCAAAGTACCCAACAACCTTTTGAAATTAGGTTTAAAAAAGACGCTCAAACTTGTAAACAAAATCCCTTTGTTCGATCAAAAATCATGGTTGCTATGAAGAAACTCAGAAAATAAAGTCTTTTTAGTTGTTAAAAGAATGGTTTCAACAAAAAGACTTGCCCAAAGACTCCAAAAGAGTCGCTCAACGAAAAAACTCTCCCAAAGACTCCGACCAAGTCGCTCTAAGACTTTCCATAAAACAGACAAAAAGGGGGAATAGAAAATCACCCCACTCCAATCTACAACAATCTTCACCTCCCACCGAAGGGGACCATTATTCAACCTGTGCGCTTGAGTCACTGACTCACAAACAAAACACTCGAGCAAAAGCGCGCCAAACTCAGTTAAATAATGTGTGCCCGATTCAACTGCCAACTTTCGATGCAGCTGAAATTACAAACTGGATCGAGGCGATAAACGTCATATTTAGAATTTATAAAATAAAAAGTGAAACAGACAAAATTAGACTAATAGCTCCAATGCTCCCGAATCATCTATTGCTCTCCATTAAATATCCAATTAAAAGAAATGTATATGAAGAACTGATAAACACCATAAAAATATCATATTGGCCTCCACAAAAACAAAGCATTCATGACGTCATCAAGGAAGGAATGAAAGCAAAAGAATTGCCTAGTGAATATTTGAAACGAATCGAAAAAGTTATAGGCTACAAAAATACCGAAATTCTTTTGAAAAACCATCCAAATTTTGTGAAAGAATATCTCCTCGTTGCAGTACCGACCTATGTCTACCAAAATTTACACACGATAGCCGAGTACATCGATTTACCTACATTGATAAAACTCGTAGACAGCGTTCTCAAGAATCTTTCCCGCGAAAATTCCGATCAAGAAAATCAAGAGCAGTATTCAAGTGGGATTTCACGTCAAGAAACACACCCACAAATGCTTGAAACAAGAGCATTCTCTGAGTCTGACAAGGACCTTTTGAGGCAACTTTTGAACTCCCTAAACCCTCACGAGGGAGAGACAGCAGCCAACTCCCACCATACAAACGTCATCAGCCCGGAAAACTAAGACGGAAGACAGAACGGTACTCGAACAAGCAACGGTCGGATAAACAATACAGTACTATGGTAATGTTGAATAATAATAATAATAATAATAATAATAATAATAATAATAATAATAAAAAAAAAAAATAAAAATAATAATAATAATAATAATAATAATAATAATAAAAAATAATAATAATAATAATAATAAATAATAATAATAATAATAATAATAATAATAATATAATAATAATAATATGATAAATAATAATAGTAATAATAATAATAATAATTAATTAATAATAATAATAATTAATAAATATAAATAACAATAATAATAATAATAATAATAGATAATAATAATAATAATAATAAAATAATAAATAATAATAATAACTAATAATAATAATAATACATGATGGTTGTGTATTTGAATAATGTTTTACATAAAGACATGCATGCTATATTTGAAGACAGTGTGAAAATTTTACAACATAAAAATGCCGACATGGTTCTGTACCGTAATATGAACAATAATGGGAATGTTATTAAAAACAATGAAAGTGTACCAAACAAAAAAATCGCATCTCAAAATTACGTTAATGCAAATATAAATGATTCTATAGTGTCTGTCAAATCCAACGCATGATGGATATATTTATTTTTTATATATGATGTCCTGTAATAATTTTCGATATTTCAAACCATAAGATCGGGAAAAATGGAGAAAACATGGCAAATCGAAGATTCCCTGCCGTAACTTTTAAGGCTTCAGAACGGATAGAGCGCTTCGCGCCAAAATTGAGTCTGAACGACAGTTGCAGGGGGGGGAGATTGGGGTTGCCGTGCTTTCAAAATCTGAATCTATCCAAATATGTTGATAACCTTTAAAATAAAGGTGATTCCATCATAAGAATAGCTAGTAATTAAAACATTTCTTGCCATTGATGTATATAATCTTAATAAAATTTACATTTTCTGATTAGTAAATTCGTGGTTGATGAAAAATGAATATGCTTTTGTTTTGATGACATTTAAGAATATAAGCTCAACCCCAGAATCGCAAGTGGAACAATTGAGTTGACGATCGAATGAAATTGAAATAGAATATATTATTGTTTTGTTAAGCATTGATTAACTTTATTAAGGAAAATAAAATTTTGGTATAGATTTAATAACAAGAGTATAGAAATTTCTTTATCTTCCGTAATAACAAATTTGGTGATGTATGAATTAAAATAGATATCATGATAATTTTTAAGTATATTCCATTTCCTTTTCAAAACTTTCCACTACCGTAGTCTCTTTCATTTCATAATATTAAAAATAAAAATAAAAAGATACAATAAGTGTAAAACCGTGAAATACCAACAAAGCAACTGAAGTCGAAAAAAAAAGAAAAAGAAAAGTAAAAGTGCTTTAAAACACACGAGAACAGCTGGTCGAGTTATAAACAATACCTTCAAAAGCTTACTCTCTGTAGTCATGGTAACAACATTACATCCAGAACCGCAGATACAAGATGCCCAGAAAAAAGGCAGCCATTTGAAAAAAAAGACCAAAAATAAACAGATAAATGCATCGATAGAAAATTCTATAAGGAAAGAATTCATTTACCAACAGGTCAAACATTGAAAGAAATTAAGGTAAGATTGATGAGTTTTTTAATATTATTTGGGGGAGAAAAGGTGGGGCCCCCCAATTAATACTAATAATATATATATATATATAATTATATATATATAATATATATAATATATATATATGTATATATATATATAAGATATGTAGATGCTATATATATATAATATTTTCATATATATAATAGGTGGATATATATATTAGTATAATTTTATATATTATTAATATATATACTATTTAATATAATATATAAGATCCGGAAAGGGTTGGTTTGCCGATGGAAAAATAGGAAAAGAAACGATTATTTTAGGTCTGAAATTCTGACTATGAACGAAGTCATAAAAATGAGAAAATCACCAAAACCGGAAGAGAAAATTTGAGAGCAAAGTGAAACAATGTGAGGGATAATGTTATAATCTACTAGGTAAACATGTATTTTTGTTGCAAAATATCATTACTTATACGAAACTAATGTTTGCAAATTTCGTCTATTTACTATCATAGCAGTTTCTGGCTTTTACCTTTGGTCTGTTCTTAAGCAGTCATCCTAAATATTTTACAGAAGGTGGGTGTGAAAAAGAATAGGTTGAAGTTTGATACTCTAATTGCTTCACTAATTAATTATGGCTTCACCATGTCTTTCTAGACCCGAGAATCACCAAATGTTGCAATAAATATTAAGAAGTAATGTTAAATGCAAACATTGTACGCACTCTGCATGTGTGCGCCTAAAGATCTTATTACACCGATGGTGTAAGGGGAGGCGGAACATTATATCTTCCCATGTGTACCTTATGTAAAATCATTAAACCATTTAAACTCAGTTTACCAGACCGACGTTTGTACCAAAAGACTGTTTAGAGAAAGGCACCCAGCTCACCCTCTTTTGGGGTGGGACGTGCAAAGATTCAAAGATAAGGCATAGACTCGAATTTAGATTGCCGAGCCAAGCGAAATCGAGAGTGAGCCTTGAGATCGCATCACAGAAGGGTGGCTTGTGACCTTTCCTTCTGTATAAAATTATCATCTGTAATATGTAATAGATGATCAGGAACTGTTGGCCTCGACATCGTGCACAAGGAGGATGTGGTGCTCCCACTCCTTCCTTATTACATAATTACTAATAACTAAAACTTATACAATCATAATTAACTATCCTTTATTTTGTGTTTCCCATTGTCAACTAAATCATTGACGGAAATGTCTAATTGTTAAATTTCCATTATCATTTTGAGCGGTCTTAATAAAACACTAAAGAGAACAGTGCTATTATTTTCGACATCACAGATATTGACTGATTGCATGTCATTAGTTTAATAGATGCCTCGGTTAATCTTGGTTTATATAGTATATATATTATTATATATATAGTTTAATATATATTATAATATATATTATTATATATAATATATATAATTATATAAAGGGCCTATAGTAATAATAAGAAACTTCAAATTTTAGGTGTTCTTATTATTACTATAGGCCCTTTATATAATTACTTACCAAACTCAGCGTCATAAAGCTCCGAATCTTCTATATCTATCATATATATATATACTATATATATTATATTATATTATATGATATATTATATATATATATAGATATATATATATAATATATATATATATATTGTATGTATATATTATATATATAATATAT
The DNA here is from genome assembly GCA_015478945.1 of Trachelipus rathkii. Taxonomy (NCBI): domain Eukaryota; kingdom Metazoa; phylum Arthropoda; class Malacostraca; order Isopoda; family Trachelipodidae; genus Trachelipus; species Trachelipus rathkii. The sequence goes on along the minus strand of JABUQX010090772.1, from coordinate 987 downwards.
ATATATTATATTATATATAATATATATATATATATATATATTATATATATATATATTATATATATATATATATATATATATATATATATATATATGCATTGTAATATATATATAAATGTATATATATATAAATATATATTATATATATATATATATATATGAATATATACTAATTATTATATATATATATATAATATATTATATATATATACTATATATATATATATATATATAATATACTATATATATATTATATATATATAGTATATATATATATATATATATCATATATATATATATATATATATATAATATGATTCAGACCGGTCGGATGAATTGTGGACGCAGCGGAAACCATGGGGAAGCGAGAAAACGGACAAAGCCAGAGAAAAAGCTTGAAAGATGAAGTTGTTCTGTGACTGATTCTGAAAAATAAGAAAATCTGAAAAGTCTACTCTTGAAGTGGTCTGACCATATTTTCAAAAGAGAATGCTTTTGGTTAAAAGTACCGTAACAATACCAACTTAAAAGAAAAATATATTTTTACGATTTGGGATTTTAAAAACTGCAAAATTTTCACATTTAAATTAATTTCATTTGAAGTCTAGGATGGAGGTATTACAAAATTTTTAACACCATATCTTTTCGTTTTTGGGAAATTAAAAAAAAATGAAACAAAAAGGAAAAATTTAGAATATTAAATTTTAGAAGGTGAAGCTGCGTTTCTCAAAGCGGTCGATTCGTATGAGTAATTTCAAAATTCTCTTCCTGTAGTGCAAGGCGGCTGAAAACCCCCCTTCTACCATATTGTTCTTTTCATAAATGGTGGTGATATTTTTAGTATTTATCAACCATCAACGTCGCCTTGCAGCCGCCATGCAAGAAATGGTGATATGCATAAATAAATAATATATATATATATATATCATATATATTATTATATATATATTATATATATATATATAATATATATTATATTAATCTCTT